>BGPR01026728.1:0-21302 GCA_013235015.1 Araneus ventricosus | reverse complement strand
AATAATCAAGGGTTTGGGGGATGTTTAGAAAGAAGGTAGTTTTGATTTCTCTATGATGCAACAGCAACCCAGATAGCATGCACAGTTGCAGCAAGTGTTATTTTTATTGATATTAGCTTGTCATGACAAACTTGACGCGACAACTTTGCAGCGAACTTCCTGCAAAGTAACAAAACATAATTGATCACCTTCCTTGCAATGTAAGTTTGCTGTAAGGTTGACACGGCACACTTACACACCACGACTTGGATACAGTTGTATATATTTGGTTTTGATCTTTGTCTCTGCTTTAAAAAGACATTCGATTTTTAATAGCAACTCCTAGACAGTCCTTCTTCTTATTAATTCAATAAATCAATGATAATTTGAAAAAAAAACTAACTAGGTCTTTTTATAAAAAAAATAGTTTTGAAAAATTCTCCATAATTCTACTAAATATCGAACTCGTACTTTAAAGAAAACTATATATCGCCATTTTCTTAATGTTGCAATTTTAACGTTCATAAACAAAATTAAACCTAAAAAACAGTCAATGTTTGTTGAAAAATAATAACTTACTTTGTGTCGTATGTTTTAAAAAGTAATTACCTTTGAACCCTAATTTCGTAATTTGTTCCACTAGCAAAACGTAGTTATTAGTGAAAATCGCTCTCTCTTTGACTTTAAATCATATTCTCAACGCAAAATTTTTAAAAAATTAATGAAATCAAGAAGACAGTTTAAAATAAAACGTGAAGAGACACAATGTTTTATCGCAATCTGTCTTCGGCAATAGAGGTCTCGTTGGCTGAGTGCCTAAGACGACAGGTTAGGGAACGAGTTCTCGGGGGTTCGAATCCTAGGTTCGTCTGGGTACTCTGTTTTTGCTATAGTTTGCAATGAGTTTGACGCGGCAAGTCTGCTGCAAGCTCGACGAGTGGTGACTTCGTCGTTTGCGTTAACTTGCACCAGTCTTGTTGTGAACTTGCGGTCTTGCCGTGTCAAACTTGTTGCAAACTTGCAGAGCAAGACTGCTGCAATCTTGTTGGAAACTAAAATTGCTATATAGGAGAAGACAAAATAATAATTAAAATCCCGCCCAAAGCCGTGCTATGGCATCATTTAGAAAAAAGCCAAATCACGTGACGCTGAGAGCCAATGACTAGCGACCTCTTTCCCTACGATATAGGGTCCGTAAATATACGGGGCTACCTCTTACAAGGCATGCGGCTTGCAGACAACAAAGCTGTCATCCAGACTGTTAGGTATTGGATACGCGTCCAACCATTTTAAAAAGGGCAACGTGATCGATTTTTTAAAAAAAAATATGTTGACTCTAGAGGAGAGTGCTTTGAAGACTGACATGTGCAAGTAAATGCTTGGCATAAAGGTTCTTTAGAAAAAATCTGCCCGGCCATATTTGAAGAATATGGTATGTGTTTCAAATTCAAATCTAAATGAAAAACAGAATAACGATGAGATAATATTTTCGCATATTTCGATTTTTATTAATTTGTGGAGTAAAACCGCAATTTTCGAAAAATATGCTTAAAGAGTACAAAACATTCTATCTTCTTCTTTCGAAAAATAATTTATGAATTTCTGTGAACTAACGCAATTGAATTACGAGCTCTTCATAGAAGTAATTTTTAGCACCGGCCTGGGTTCTGAATTGATGCAGTTCAACTTGGTCATTGACTATTTTTAACATTTTTCATGATTTCAAAGCTACCTGAAAGCTGCTGAATGAATATGCTATTTACAAATAGCAATCTCAACATTTTCAGTTCTCATAACTTGAAATACTGATATCTCATCCACTGCAACGATCTTGGGACTCATGGGAAAAAACCCTTGAGATATTAAATTTTTTCACTTTCACTTCAGCTATATGACTAGGCCTTTATTACAATTATCCGACTTCAAATTATTTGATATCACAAATAAAAAAAAATATTATTCCGTCTTTAGATGAGGGCTTGTTTCGCTGTTTGTAGGGGACTAACGGGAGTAGAAGCATGGCACTATAGGGCGGCCTAATGTTTCCCAGCTGAATAAACCGCTGGACTAGTGAATGACAGTGTGAATCTTTCGTTAATTTTTCAGCCTGCTTTTTAACGCTTTATGAAGAGTATATAGTTTACAACTTATCGACCTTGAATTCAGGAGTTTAAATTTACTTCAGAAATGTTTCAAGTCTCTTAATTTTTTTTCTCTGTGTATTTTCTTAGGTCTGAAAAAGGCAAGATACCTTTCATATTTTATCTAATCAAACAATCCATATAAAAATGTAAATTGTGTATAGTAAATTGCATAACAGCCTCAAGGTTCGTCAGGAGGCTGCCACTGTTAATCACTCCTTGAATTATTTTTTTGTTGTAATCAATAAAGATACGCACACCCACCCAAACTACAAACCGGAGATCTCTATCTCTGGAGTCGGGGTGCGTCGTAGAGTAAAGTAAAGTATTATTTTGTAAGAGTAATAGAGTAAAGTAAAGATGGCAAGTTAAGGCGACTCAAACGAAGAGTGCTATTTTCAGAATGTGCGATTTCCAGGAACAACGTAATGACATCAGTGACGTCCAATAACACAAAATAATGAAGTAAATACCATTGATGCTATCTTCGCCAGTAAGAAGAAGCATAAAGTATGGCTTTTCAAGAGATGGCATGAAATGTCAAATACAGTAGAGTCTCCCTACAGCGAATTTCTCTCTATAACGAAATTTTTAATCGCAATGTTAAATAGCATTCAAAATATTCTACATATAATGAAGTGGTTGTCTCCCTATAACGAATTTTTTCAGACCTTTATCTTCTCGATTTTTGTCCTTTTTGAAGAAAGTTGATAATTTCTGTGCAAACAAATCGCTCACATGTGCCTGTTTCTGGAACCACTCGAATTGTTCATTCCAGAGATAACACATAACAATAGAATAATGTAGAGGATAATGCAGTTGTGGGGACCTGGGTTTCTACAGAGGGAGCAACATTTCTACGGGGCAAGATTCCAAGAATCGGGGTGGAAACAGCAAATGGATGTGACAATACGCATTTTATGTTTTAGTACATATTATTCTCTAAATTGGTGAATTGTCTTCACTTTTGAGCATTTTATTTATACGATAAAAATTAGCATAATTTTAACAAATTTATAATAAATAATACTTCATTTTTAATTGAAAGTCATAATTAAATATTTTTGAACTTATCGCACATACTAAAAGACTTGTTACATTTACTTAAATAACTGCAAAAATCTCTAATCTCCGTATAACGAAATTTTCTCTATAGCGAATCTTTCAACTGGAACCAAGCGATTTCGTTATAGGGAGATTCCACTGTAGAAGCACCGATCTGCATCGAAGCAAAGTAACAATTAAACGTTGACAGGGATGAGTGCAATTTAAGGCATATAAAGATGAAAAAGAAGCACTGGAAATCAAAAAATTGACGACGAAATTTGTCTTTAGGGATATTGGATACGAACTTACTATACTTTTACAATATTACTTAGTATCCACAACGAGATACGTTATCTAAAATGATTGCAGAATATCTTGTGGTACTTAAACTGAAATTTTATAACTTACAAGGAGAGGGCACGACTTGGGAAATTCAATTCGGGTTGAAACTTGGCATATTAGTAGCATACCGTTAGGGTGTTCACCGATTAATCTAAAAAAGTGCAATGGCCAGCCAATTCGGAGGAAATGGCCCTCAAACTGTGGGCACAACTTATATACCGGTAACTCTTCGCAAACCGCGAATCCTTAGATAGCTTAGATGTCAGTGCGCTGTATTACCATTCGCTAGGTCCGTAGTTCGGTCCTGGCTGCCGTTTTTTTATTTCTTTCAAAATTATTGCAAATTAAATTAAAAATTAAAAAAATATTTTAAATTAAAACTTTAATTATTTTTATGTAGAAAATAACTTTATTTATATGATACTTGAATTACAGATAAAATAATCATAAATGCATCTTTAATGGTGATAAATATTAACTATAATAAAAATTATCATTCTAAATTCATTGAAAGTTTTAAATTATTGGATTTTTACGTTCACAAATTTTTCGTTCTTATTTTATCTTGGAAACAGTAGAGAGCAGATGTGAATATATTGAATACGTATGCAGATGGTCCAATATTTTAATGATGGAATAAAAATAGCAGAGAGCAGCTGTTAATCTATTAAATTCATAGACAGATGGTCCAATATTTTAATGATGGAATAAAAATAGCAGAGAGCAGCTGTTAATCTATTAAATTCGTAGACAGATGGTCCAATATTTTAATGATGGAATAAAAATAGCAGAGAGCAGCTGTTAATCTTATAAATGCGTAGGCAGATGGTCCGAAATTTCAATAACTGAAAAGGGACCAATGGGTAAATGCCTTTACTCTTTATCGCATGAAGTTCGTAGAATGAATCGTAGGATGAATTTATAAAATTTATGAGTGATGAAGCCTAAAATATATCTTTCATGTTGTGTGCAATTGTAGTTAAGATTTATTACCTTTAAAGTTATATTTATCATTATTTTAGCACTTATAAAGTAAATTTACCAATAATTCAAGTATCATATGAATAAACAGTAATTTTATGTATGAAAAATGAATATTTTAATTAAAAATATTTAAAAGTTTTTCTTTTAATTTGTAATAATTTTGAAAAACTTTTAAAAAAACTGTCAATCTTTCTAATGAAATAGAGATAATTTTTAATGCGAACAAAGTTTGTATTCCTACAAATCTAAAGGATCGTCGCTCTTGTCAACAATAGTCATTTATCAATTGTGCAAGGTGTCAAAATATTTTTTGTTTCCAGTGTTTTCATGATAATTATTATTCAGGTTTTTGTATATAATTTAATGTAGAAATATAAAGTTACTAGTACAAAATGAAAATTAATTAATAAATGTAGTATAACTTCTAAAATTTATGAAGGATAATGTCAAATCAAAATTGTTTTAGGATGTGAGTCATTAGAGATAAAATTTATCACCATTAAAGATGTATTTATAATTATTTTACTGTTTATATATTATTATTATTTTATCTGTAATTCAAGTATCATATAAATAAAGTTATTTTCTGCATAAAAATAATTAAAGTTTTAATTTAAAATATTGCGGGTGGGAGTCGAGAGCATTGACATCTAAAGTATCTGATCACTTATTGCTTGTGAAGTGTTACTGGTATATAAGTTGTGCCCAAAGTTGGAGGGCCATTTCCTCCGAATTGGCTGGCCATTGCACTTTTTTAGATTAATGGGTGAACACCCTAATGGTATGCTACTAATATGCCAAGTTTCATCCCGAATTGAATTTCCCAAGTCGTGGCTTCTCCTTGTTAGTTTAAGATATCCAGGATCCAGGTAATCATTTAAAATTAATAGAGCTAGAAATAAATAATGATTTTACGTTTGTTTTGTATCAATCTGTGAATAAACCTTGTTTTGCTGTGGGAAAGTTCTTTTTTTCCATTTTAGCTTCTCTTCATTGATTTTTTCCACTTTCCAGAAATATGATATTTGTTACGAAAAATATAAAATGTGGTTCATTTTTTAATGAACTTTGCCTATTCCTTTTATTGAACAAACGGATAATTTAATTTTTTGCAAGGCTAAATAAAGATAATATAAAATAATATAATGAAAATAAAGGTAAATGTCTTACTCTTCCTTCATCCGTATAGTTACAAAGGGTTGCTCTGTACATTTCAAAATCTTCCAGAGATTGGTCTCCAAGAATATCGTAAACTTCCTTCATGGCTTCCCAAAACTTCACCTTTACCTTCACATCATGTATAAAAAAAGAATAATTTACCAAAACATAATATTAAAGATATTCTGGAAACAACTTGGAATGTATGTAAGCCAAAGAAAAGTTTGCTACAGTATAATTAATGTAAGAAAATTTGTTTTCGGTTTTTACATTAAAATGGGCGAATTAATAAACGCCATCAAAAGTATGAATGCGCTCATTGCAATATGATGTAGGCAAGAAATGGAACCCCGAATTTGCAGTTTGAGCTCAACTGTCAGGAATAGCGTGCACGTAATGGCCTATTAATTGAAAATCTCGCTTCTCGGAATAGCTGACGAGAGCAAATAATACTCTCAGGTTTGTGTGCAAGTTCGTCAGATTTTTTAAAGTTGTCGACCGGTTTTTTGTAGCTCGAACAGAAGGGACTTTGTACCGGTGTTCCTGATCAAATCAGCTTGCAATGCAAATTGTTTGGCTTTGTAACCGTCATTGCTTTCGATAAAATGTTTTACGGCACTTGTGCATAGCTCGTCAGTCTACGGCTGAAATCCATTTGAATAAATGGTACGTCTTTTTTACTTTCTCGTGTACGAAGTATACAAAGAGAAAGTATTGTAATGGTCAAACAATTCGAACTCGAGATTTTGACGAATCTCCACGTTTCAGACCTCCCTGAGTCCGAAAAACACAATTTTGGAATTATGTCTGTCTGTGAACACGATAACTCAAACACTAGTAGAGCTACAGGGATGAAATTTGGTGTGTGATCTTTAACATAATTTGAAGGTTTCTATCAAATTTTGGACAAAATCCGTCGACGGGAAGTCTGTCCGTCTGTATGTTCGAGGTCATGCGAACGCTATAACTCAAAAACTTGAAAAAGCCAGAGGGATAAAATTTTATACACAGTTTTATCGTCATGAATGTAGGTCCGTATAAAATTTTGGGCCAAATCCGTCGAAGGGTTGACTGTCTGCCGGTCCGTATAGTTTACTTTTGAAGAGAATCCGTTATCTCCACGCGCATGCGTACTGGAAGAACAGAGAGGAATTTCATTACGGAGTAGCGAATTACGTCAGTTTGTCCTTGAGCCGGTAAGAGAAGAAAATCGTTACGCATCTCTTCGAATTTCATTCTTTGCCTAGATATTTTTCAATCGCTATAATGAAAAACCTTCTGATAGTCATTGGATTCTGGGTAACAATAGGTTCGAATTTTTTTACCCACGCGGGGGAAGGGGAAATGGTACGTTTTTGGGGAAGTATACGAGAAAGTTTAGGGGAGAACACTCCCGCTGGTTCTCTAGATGGAAGAAGATTATTCAAAGCCTTCGTGTATTCGGGAAATGTATTGAAACATATGCTTGAAAATAAGATGAATCCTGAATGCCCTGCGAAAGAAGAAGAGCAGTGCAACACTAGACATGCAAATCATTTATTTTTTGCTGCGTTCAATGTATTAAAATGAACGAAAAAATTTATTTTAGATTGTCGGTAATTCCATACTTCTGATCAATGCTCTTTTTGTAATTTTTCACAATTCCGCGTTAATCAATTTTATCCTTGCTTAATACTTACAGCCTTCGACGGTCAATTTATTCGGAGTGAGTGTGGATTGTATTTAAAAAGCTTATAGAAGGTTCTAAACTAATTTATGTAGACGAAGTTAATTTAAATATACGGGAATCAGTCAAAGTATTTTTACCATATAAGAAGCGAGAAGTCTTGGATATTTGGCTGCGCTTGTGTCATAATTATTTAACACGATTTTTCTGCTTCTATTGACGACAGGAGATAACAGACAACCTGGAATTGTTTTATTTTGTTACATGACAAAAGAATTTGATATTCTAGATAAGTTACGCCGGAGAAATGATGTCTCAAGAAATACTTCTAATTGGATTAAGGTTGCTCATTCCGATTTTTGCAACAAGTCTACTATTAACGCTTTTGTAATTTTCAAACACAATAATATTGTTTGGATATGAAAAGAGTTGGTGCCTTTTCAGTTTCAAACTTATTATACTTCAAATTTTATGCATAGCTGTACAACGCCCATGGAAGTAAAAGAGCGGAAAATCTTATGCTAGAAATGGATGGAACAGGATCGTGAAGAAACAACGTTAATAAGTAACAAAGGTAGATGCAAATATTGAGGAAGAAATAGGGACAAAACTAACCAAAAATACGGTAATAAAGGCCATTATTAAGCCTTTAATCAATTATAAGAAGTATATGTAAAATGTTGCGATTTTTCATAGTATTTTTGTAATCACTATAAAAATATTCAATAATAGTCATCTAAAAGTATTTTTGCTCTTTTTTTTGCATTTCTTAGATATCTATTCTTTAATTTGAAGCTGATTTGTCTTTTCTCAGAAAAGAACATTTATAGAAAAATACAAGAGAGAATAAGGGACATATATACCCTGAACGCCTAATTACGTAGCAAAATTTCGCGTGCCTTACGGAGGGTAAATTTCAATCGAATATCTTATGCGTAGCTTGGTCTTAATCGATATACCCCAGAACTAATCAAGTGGAAAAGATCAGCTTATTTTATTTCTTTATCGGCACTCAGGCTACCAAATATACATTGCAAATTGATTTCATAAAAATTTCAGTATGTATTCTACTGGCAACAGCAGGCACTAGAGCTTCAATCTTATTTTCAAGATTTTAGAAGACAAAATTGGGTGTGTTGCTTAAAGGGAACACTGGGCCTTTAAGTGTTAATAAAAGTATAAGTGAATTGTATCCAAACAAATTTCCTATCTGGCAAAATAATAAAATATTTTCCTACTTTCCTTAAAACAACTTAAGTACTTTTTGGTTTTTGTTAAAGTGATTAATTGACGACACCTGAATTTAAACACTTTTTCTCTAACCATAACCAGGTAAAATACAGAACAACTTCTTGAGATATTTGCTTTACAAAAAAAAAATGGATTTTACTTGCATGGTATATCTTCTTCACTCCTACGTAATATTTTTAATATGCCTAGTTTATCCTCCAGACGAGATGTTTCTTGCTTTCTTTTCTTTTACAAAGTTATTAATGGTTCAATTGATTGTAATGATATAATGAGCTCAATAGATTTCGCTGTGCCCGCCAGATTTTTAAGAAACCAGAGTTCCTTTCCAAATTTAATTATATTAGCAGGTTCTCGTTATATAGGTTTTATAAAATTTTTAACGCGTTCTCTGATGAACTCGACATTTTTAATATGTCTCTAGGTGCTTTGAAGTCGAAATGTTTGCATCTTTTAAATACACGATATGCTTTATTTTGCCCTTCTACAACATTTTAGATTTTTAGGCTATTTGATTTTCCGTGTTCTTATGTATTCGACCCGTTTTTTGGCGCCGTGCTTGATTTATTTTTATCTTAAGTGTTGCATTTTTTTTTTTAAATCTCGAGTGTGTATTTACGTTTTTAAACTTTTAAACTCCCGGTGTGTTTTTCATTAGACTCGGTGTTTGCGTGTTTTGACTTTTTGACCCTCACTTTTTGGAAATGAACTTTAAATTAAGAAAAAAAAATACGGCTTTTGGTGTGATAGTGTGTCGTAAAGTTTTGTGATTACGTGTTTTCGTTTTTAATTACATATACGTTTGCATAAGTTTTATGATTTTGTGTATTCTCTGTGGTCTACTTTTTGCTTTCTAAGGCATATATTTTTAAAATTTTTTATTTACTCATTGTGACTTTTGTTCTTTGTGTGTTTGTCGGCACTCTGTAAATGGAGTTTTCTCTGTAGTGTGCTTTTCTTTAAGTAAATAAATAAATAAAAACCTTTCTCCTAAGAATGATTTCATACATCCCACTTACAACGTCACAACATAATTTGCCCATGTTTCCCCCCACATATTTAACAGAATTTAAGTTACGATATCGTTCCAATCAAGGCGCCGGTTCAAATTTGGCGTCTCTCTCCTGTGTTCGGAAATAGTGATGATTTTATATAAATGATAAGATGGAGATTTGATTAATAAGAAATTTAAAAATACATTAACTATTACCTTGCCTGAACTTTCTTCTAAAATTTGATACATTGCCTCGGTTTCATCTAAATATAAAATGAAATGTATTACAAAAAGGCATAAGGCATTTGTGGCACTAAAAATAGTAAACATCTTCATGGAGTATTGAATACTAAATAATAGAAATGTTGTAGTTTTTAAACTCTTTCTTTTAACCCATTATCTGCCAAAATTCTATTATTTCATTTAAAAAAATGATAATTAATAAAATAACATAAATGAGATATGAAAGAAAATGCCATTTCTGGTATTTCTTAATTCAACTGATTAATAAACTTTTAGCTAGAATCAATTATCTTTTCAAACTAGAATTTTTGTTTTGATTTGTACCTTTTATAGAAGTCAGCTCAACATTCAGAAGCAACAATCAAAGCTAAAACTTCACTACTTAGGTGAAAATAATTAGAAAACAATCGTCCCCAAAATGATGCAACGGCAGATAATGGGTCAACTTGAATTCAATCGAGATTTCTCTCACCTGCCGATGTGCTAGAGTTCTAAAATTTTGTATACCTGTGTGTTCTCAATGATACACTTTTTTCATATAAGTTATCAGTTAATAGATGAATTTTTATTCTATATTTGGTTCATGGAATTTTTATTCTATACATCTGGTAGTAAATTTGAGAAATAAATTTCATTTGAATCCTTTCAAGGAATCCATGGAAAGAATCTAAGATTCATTTAAATTTATAACAATGAATTGTTAATTAAAGACGAAGAAGTAGAATATAGTTAAAATAAAACAATCTTTCTGTTAGTATATTAATAAAAGTGTGTTCTTAGAAACTGCTAAGATATAGATCATTCACAAAAATTAGCAAATAATGCAACGAATTTAATTTCATGAAAAAGAATTATACTTCTTAGGTATACATGAATTCAAACTCGCTATAGAAATCAATATAATTTCATGCAAATACAAAAATAAATTTTTGAATAAACGTCTAAACAAATTTATGAGCCCCGAGAGCATAGCATGAATCAATTCTTAAAAAATATTAAACCTTTGAAAACAGATGCTCATAAACAAGAGTCTTTTTGTTGCTGCTTGTTCGAAATACTTAATTGGAATATGCGTGCGGCTTTCTTCTTTCTACTGATTGAACGGAAAAAATGAATCCGAAGTTTACGAATCAAAATAATTACCTCGCGCAGAAAAGATTAACAAGTGAGGATTTAATTTACTTTACTTTATTTATTTATTGACCCATTTTTTATGTTATTATCATATCTAGCTTACTTGTGCCCTTATGGTGTATTGTTCTTGGATGGTTCATCCTGTTACTAAACTACCAAACTAAATCTTATGTTCTTAGATCAGTAGATAGAAGGATATTAGATGATGCCTTATGAGTCTTCTTTATAAAAAGAACATATGTATTCACAATTTCCGAGCAGAACAGATATTTTTTACGACACAAAATATTTGCACAACTATCTGTATCACACGCATTGCACTAATTGACATCCAATTCTTCTAAAAAACATTTCTTCTTGTGCGTTTCTAGGCAACATTCGCTAAAGACAAATAGGGCGTTTCCATTCTATTTTTATTAATTTTAGAAATATATTGGGGGGGGGGCAAACGATTTTTTATTTAATTTCTTTTACGGCCAAATGATTATTTTATTTAATTAATTTCTTTTTAAAATATTTTAGTAAAAATCTTGGAATTAATAATATTACAAATATACAAGGTTACAAATATTAGAGTGTAAATAATTTTTCTATTTTATGACCATGTGTTATGGCTAGGTTTGGCGGGATTAAATTAAGAGAAGAAAATATGAAGTTATATATGAATCCATTTTTCGGAAGCAAGAAATTGAAAAATGTGGAAAGGAACTTGGTGAATGGAAAATTGTGTTTTTTTATTTCCCTGCCAAAATCCTTGCCTGACAAGAGATTTTGAAGTTTTTGCCCTCTTCCATGATATAAAGGTAGAAATGTTTTTTTTCTGTTTTCTACATACATTGATATTATCCTGTAGTTGGATAGAGACTATGAAGGTTTTAGAGCAGTGTTTCTCAATCTTTTTTGTGCCATGCCGCACAGAAGCCGTTCTAATATTCGTATGCCCCCTATGTAACATATTCATGATTTTTAATATTGCTCACCAAAAAATTACATGAAAGGTTTTAGGAAGAAATCCCTAAGAAACACAGTAATGTAATTTTCAAAACATATAATTCAGAACTGAAATTGAGGTACGAAATCACTTTTCGTAATTTTCCTATTTTTTCTGGAAAGATTGCGGGGATTAAAAACTTTTTCGGATAATATTTTTGAAAATTATTCAACGAGTAGATCTTAAAGAGAAATGTGCCGCTTCGATCTGACAGTTTATATAAGTAGTTAAAACCACAGTAGACGGTTGCTTTTAAACTCTGGATGAGTCCATTTTCGAATTGCCCTCCTGAGGGGCGTGGGCCTCACGCTGGGAAACAAACTTTTAGAGATCTCAAGAAAAGCTGTATTTCATGCATAGAATCAAAGACTTTTGTATTTGACAAAATTTGGTTGGTATGATTTTGTTCCTACAAGATGTTGTGCTGTTTCTTATTCCACTTCTTCTAGTCCTCAGCTAGACCAATACCAAGAGTGCGCTCGCTCACAGAAAATTGATCAAGTTTGACCTGCATAATAGCCCCTCGAGCATATCCTGCGCGATAGTCGATGCAGTCGCGATAGTCGATGCAATAGTACAGGCTAACGATTCATGGTAAAGGAGGAGAGTGCAGCTTCTGATGACTTGGGAAGAAGTCTGACTTTGTCCATTGCCTTTATGTGTTAGCTGGGTGTGGTGGAAGGGCCTTCACGCCTTGGGTGACCCTGCCAGGAGAAAAAACTCCAGACGTACATCGCCCATTCCACCTAGGACCACCATCCCAGCCAGGGTTGGCCCGAACAAAAGCGGGGCCTGGTGCAAAGTTGATTTGCGGGGCCTTGAAACTGCTTTCGTAAAACAAAATATTTCATTGCATCAGGATTTTATGATTGGGATTGTTTTCACGGATGCCATACGGTGTAATTTTAGCTTCGCGATTTTGATTTTTCAATAACTGTTAATTATATATTTCGTCAGTTTGTTGGACATTTTCGGTTTTTGAAATTTCTGCAAAAGAGTTCCTGCTGTTTTCAGCAATTTTCTTTCATTTTCTATGCTTTTTTTAAATTTATCAGATCCACACACATGTTCCCTTCCGGCATCTCTGCCTCTAGACATATTCCAAAATTGTCCAAAAATAATATTAAAAAATTAAGATAAATTTTTTAGTAGTATGATTACAACAAACAACAAAGAAATATATTATTTCGAAATTTTCAGTAATATATTATAAGTAATATATTAAGCATTTGTCTTCCCTCTAAATACGAATATTTTATTTATTTGTCCACCAAACGTACGATGTACCATCTTCGGTTACAGCGCAAGCATAATGAAACACATTGCTTTTACTTTTCTTACTCTGTTTTGGCTATGTAGTGAGATTCAAAGCCCCTCAACCTTGCATTTGATCGGTCGACGTGAAATGTGCCCATATCGCGTGATTATATTCAAATGCATGTATTTTCGGATTAAAATAAAAAAATTAGAATGCATTTTTAATTTTCAAAATCAATCAGCTGCGCGGGACCTTTAGGAAACGCGGGGCCTAGTGCGGCCGCACCGTTTGCACCGCCCTCCGGCCGGCCCTGACCCCAGCCACGTTGAGGCAGCATAATAGGACTTTGGGGGGGGGACAAGATATTGTAAGAGCAACATACAAATTTTCAATTTTTTTTGGTAGCCCGAGCTGTATTTGCAACATTCATATAAATGTGGATTGATTATTTGCTTAGCTTAACCCTCTGACTACTAAGAGTTCTTAAAATCTGAGTACAGTTGTATTACGGAGGTTTGCTTTCTAATTTATCTGTGGAATGGACCCGTCCCCCTTTTCTCCTCACTAGGGTGGTGGGAGATATGAATGGCAGCTCTTTCTTCTCTCATCTCTCCCCTAAGAGTCCCTTTAATGACCACTCGCCCAACTGCCTTCTCCCCCCTTTCGGAACAGCAACCGGCCGAAATCCGCCCCACTAGTATAGAAGTTGCATGGCCGGTTACGGCCGGCTTAGGAGTCAGAGAGTTAATGTAAAATTGTTTAAAGGGGACTGTATTAACACTAGGCCTAAATGAGAATGGGCATTGGAATTTAAATTGTTGTCACATCATGATGTGATCTAGGATAAGAGGTCTGCTAACTTGCAAGACCTGAGAGCATAGAAACATCCCTTTGAAATGTTTATGTTTGAAATCAGTATTTTAAGGTCAAGTCTCGTCAGTTTTGCACTCAGTCGGAACAAAACGATAAGAGGTCAAAACCAACACAAACATTACTGAAGTTCAATTGAATAATAATATCTTCGAGTTATAATAATCGACTAATCGATATTTGTAATTGTTTCTGCTGAATGTTAATGTTTACTGACCGTTTAGGTTAAGGCTTATTTAATAGGTTTCAGTTCAAAGGTGCTTTCAATCTTTCTTGGAGCACACTATACTGCTGCTGACACAATTTAAGAAGATGTTCCTAATAGAATCCTGTTATGACCATGGCCGAATAACAGAAACATAACAAAGAAGTAGTTCAATATGCTTTTTTGAAAATGGCCATATACGTATCACATACCAGCAATCTTATCAGACTCGAAAGAGGTACACAAAATGCAGTAGTGTAGAAATACCCCAATCATTTAAGATCATGACATGCGTTTTTACTGATATTGGATTTCAGAAATTTCAAAATATATTTTTAAGATAGTGACACAGGAAGAAGGATACATATTTCATGTTCAATAAAACTTACGTAAATCACACAGGACGTGAAAGTAGCAACTAGTTAGTTCTTCATCGTTGAAAGTTTGCAAAACATTGCAGTCTCCATACAGAACAAGAAAACTTAACAACGATGCAATGCAGAGTTTTGTCTTCATATTGCTCTCTTTTTCCTCTAAACACACGCAGTTCTGCGAGCCCTGAGACACTTTGCAGTGCACTTTAAGTTAAGTTTCGAACAAAGGCTGCTTCCTTGTTCGTCATGATTATATCTATAGTTCCATTGCGCGAACGAAATTTAGCATGCTTCGGTTGCGAGAGTCATAAAGTAATGCTTAGAATAAATAAATCCATGTTTGATTAGTTTGAAAAAAAATTCACTGTCGATTCAAAGAAAAAATAGTTATGTAGGTACGATAAAGCATCCCAAATTAAAAAAAAAACTTTTAGTGTTGAATTGAAGTGGTGATTTAAAAACGCATATGAAAACATGTTACTGAATATCGCATGTTGTTTCTTTCATGTGTTAGTAACCACCTTGTTTCTTTGCACCTCTTTTCAGTTCAAAGGCTTAATAAGTATTTGAAAATAATGGGTCCATATTTATTCACGCAGAGGGGAAAAATGTGAATAAGGATGATTATACTTCAACACAATAGTGGTTATAAATTCCTTCCACGTGTATGAATGGCGTTGATATCACCTGGTGATGCTTTTTGTGTGATAGAAAACACGAGCTTCATTTCCTCTTTCATACAACATTCGGGAAAACGAATGACAGAAGGAAGCTAAGTTTTAAATAACAAGTTTGTGTTCATCAAAACACATCACGGTGATAATTCCAATTCTTCTCGATTTGGTAAATATTGAAAAATCCGTGTGTCAGGCATTCGTGATTAAAATGGGGGCCCAAAGATCTCGAGATTTTGTTTTGTTCATTTATTTTTGCTGTACTTTCAAAATAATTTAATTTTGCGTTTTCATTTAAATTACAAAGACCCTGCACTCGAACTTATTCAAATGAAAATCAAGTATCGTTTAAATTTTGGACTATTATTCTTACAACTTCCCTAACTAATTATCTTCTGAAAGTTTTAATATTGCATTGTTTCGTAATTCTAAACAAATATTTTGCTTTTTAATTTAGGAAATATCCAATCCAGTAACTAAATAGTATTTAGATTTTTACTATAACTAATTACTGTAACTAATAATATTAGATGTCTTTAACAAAAGATTTATAATTTTTTTAACTAGTTTGTATAAAATAACTTTCAAATTTTAATTTTGCATTTTTTATAAGTGATATAATGAAATCAACTCTTTTGAAAGCGATCAGAAATTAAATGCTTTGATAGTTCAGCTTCTCAAAATTTCCTCCATAAAACTTATTATATAGAGATTAAATTGAATTCAGTACTAAAGTATCTGATTTTTGGAAGTTGAGAAGGGAAAAAGACGTCCCGCCGAGACGAGACGAGCACTCTTCTATGGGCCTGGAACGGTCGAAATGATTAACCCTCCTAGCGTCAGGCCCGAGATATCTGAGTGAACTTTTTTCCTCTCATAACGGCAGACCCGAGACTGTCTCGCAAAAAAAAGTTCCATATAAGTGTCAGACCCGAGATTTTCCTTCTACAAGTTTTTCTCTTCCCCCAGGTGTCACGCGGCGACATAATGAGAGGGAGTGTTTGTGGCCAGTGGGGGGGTCAGTTTGACCAACTTTTCTGAGAATGCTCAAAGAAGGGTCTTCTAACAAAGGATTCTGTTACAAAGAATCGAGGTTAGAAGTCAACTGTCACTGCTGAACGATAACAGGTCTAACAGACCCCCCTACGGCGCGAAAATGACCACAAAAGGGGGTTGGAATCCTTTTGTCCAAAACCTCACAACTTGAAGAATAACCTTCTCTTTTAACGTGACAATTTCGTTAAACTTAGCAATCTGAAAGCCTAACGGCTGGAGGGTTAAGCGATTGAGGCTTTTCGTTCAATGTTCTCTGTTGCTTTTCTTTCTTTCTTTTCTTTCTCGCATCCCTTTTCTCTTTCGGAAATTATGGAATATAAATTTAAATTCACGACTAATTCACTATACCGTTAATATGTTTTGTGACGTGTTGTTGTTGATGATGATCCCCGAAAATCAGCAGAGCTATATCAGGTCCATGAGCCTGTGTGCCCTGAAGAAATCCAAAGTCGATAGAGGATTAGATACAAGATCCTGTTGGGAAAGCCCCAGGCATGCAAGAATATGATCAGGTGTGGCCTGTTCTGCAGCACATTTTGGGCAGATCTCAAAACACTTCAGAGAAAGTCAAACTTCTGATGTGCCCACTAAGGAAGCGAGTAAGAGTTGTTTGGTCTCGTCTGCTCCAGTCAATCGATAGACAGCCACCTGGTCGAGAACACTGATACCAGAGATGCTCCGGTGGAATGAGCCAGATAGTTACATTCCCGCTTTTAGCCCTAGAGAACAGCTCCAAGTAGGTGAGAGGTGCAGAAGGCACTGAAGCATCATCAACACCTGCTTTAGCAAGTGCATCTGCAATCTCGTTACCTTGGAGGTTGACATGAGAAGGAATCCACTGCAGGTAAATCCGGTAAGATACTGAGAGACCTTTAAGTTTGTTAAGAATATTCATTCCTGTATAGTCTCTTACTCTATGCCAATTGGCCAAATGTTGGATATAACTTCTGCTATCTCTTAGTATCCAAATTTAATTACTGCAAGAGAAGGATGAGTTTTGTGATGTTAATAATTTAATCGCTATACAGAGTTGCCAAAATAATAAACGTGTAAAATGTTTAATATTTCAAAATCAATTTGAAACTTTTGCACCTAGCTTGAAAAAATAATTTTAGAGGATACTTTCAAAACTATTTCTTTCTGCAAAAATATTTTTTAGGAATCATTTCCTGAGCACTATTTTAAAGCGTTAAATTAAAAAAAATAATTGAAATTTAATGTGAAATTGCCAGAGCCCCGTTGGCCATCTAATTTTTTTTAAAAAATCAAAATTTCCCAAGAAGCACCACGAGGAGGTGTGGTTGGACTTTGCCTCTCAAAAAATTTGGTTTTTTTTTATCTTTTTATGTCTTTTAACTCTTCCGAAGACTCAAATCCTGTTATCAATATTAATACTTTGTTTGCACGAGTACAGTTAACATGCACTAACTATATCCAATTTTCTTTTCTTGCCTTTCCTTATTTTCGCATTACTATTTTTGAGTTTGGAATAATTGTTTAAAAATATATTGATGGAAACAGATACAAACTTGTGGCTGTATTCTTCTTTCGTTCTTTGGCATGTATCACATATGCCTGTGATATTTAAATCAGGAATTTTATCCAACATTACTTTTTTAATGCTATTCTTATATTTCCTAAGTGGAAAAGCCTTCGTATCCTGTCAAGATAAATTTAAAAATCTTAAAACTGGCTACAAAAATTTTAACTATATCCTCATCAGGATATGTCATCTTCCCTTTATCAAGGTCGAGCACATATTCTTTTGCTTCAGAGCTTGTTAATACAAAAATTCATTCTTTTTCCACTGACAATAATTTCATACAGTCGATACATTGCAAACATGGTTTCAATTTGTGAACGGCGTATCCAGAAAGGTGAACATACAGAGCTATTAAATCTTCTTCTTCTGTAAAGTTATAGAAATCTACTCCTTTTATATCAAATTCAGAAATATGGACTGCTGCTTCTTTTCCTGAAAAATCACAAAGGAATTCTTTTAAATGAAAATATCTATATTTTTTAAATGTAGCTTTAGTAAGCTGGTGATTCTCAATTTTTTTTCTGCTCGTAAAATTTTATAATTGCCGCCACACAACTGTCTATACTGGCCAAATCTTCCCTCCAAAGGGTCAGTTTGATACTTTCCTGCTGAGACGTAACTATTAGTGGAAGATTGTAGTTGGTGGATAATTATATCTTTGATAGTTTTAGTCGTATGTTCGAATGAACAAAAAGTTTCTGATGTCAGTTTTCTCGGTTTCTTTTTTTGGCCTGAAATAGAAACAGTTTCCATTCATTTACCCATTCAATGCATTTTTTCAAAAATAGTAGCCTGTCATCAGAATCCATATCTCTCTCTTTCTCATGATTCAAAATACTCATTTTTATTACTTTGAAATATTTTTTTAAATTAACATTTTAATCACTTACAAAATCGTTCAGAAATCACATAATTTAACTGTTTATCATTTTCACGTATTCCTTAAGTCCTCAATATGCCAATCTGTGCGGCGTAATAAATAGCAAAATGCAATAAATAATTTTGTTTCACGAAATTAGTTTCGAGGCCCCGCAAATCAACTTTGCATCAGGCCCCACTTTTGTTCGGGCCTGCCCCGCCTCTGATGGACCCATTGAGAGATTGACCCCAGCAAGCAGTCGATCCCGATGTAAAAAGCAGAATCCGAATCCCCCAAACGCGAGAGCACGGCCACCAGGGTCACAACAGCAGACCACAAGCACACCAGATGTTATTATTAAGGTTTATTACGATTTATAAAAAAATGATATTTTTGATATATTAGGTGGATGCCCTATTGACCAGGTACGTCAATCCTTTTGGTTTCCACAAAGTTCATGCTAGTGCGGTGATGATATTGTGATTTTGTAAAGTGAAAAAATATACTCGTAATCACTATTTTATTTCAGCAATCACTACGTGTAAAGAAATGTTTTTTTTTCAGATATTTTATTTGCTCATTCTGTGACCGCTTAGAGGTATTGTATGATTTTATTATTTTATGATGTGGAAAGCGAATATTCATTTAATAGGAGAAAATATTCAAACACAAAAATATGGCATCTGCAATGTGACCTCAAAGAGACTTTGCAAATGACATAAAGCAGTGTTTGATATTTTAATGATCGAGTGCAAATTAAATACGTTTTCTGCGCAAATTAAGAGTGCAATAAATAAGTGTTCTAATGAGATTTTATATTTCAATGCATATGCTGTTTTATATGTATGTCATAAGTGTGTATCATTTATTAGCAGTGGGAACGATTATTGGATTAAGAGATTAAGGTATCCGACTGTGTTCGGAGACATTTTTTTGAAAAATAACTTATATACATATTTTAATGTTATTTTTCAACTGCATATGTTTTAAAACTATGAAAATATTGCAAAATTAGGCTTTCAAAATAATATTTTTTTAAAAAAACTGAGAAATTTGAAGAAAAATGACTAAAATATTTGCCTTACGCTAACAGCCATAGACAAAATCATATTCCAAATATACATAAATCCTTGTAGGAGTACATTTTTATGACAGTTATCTGTGTTACGCTCCAAAATATTTCTTGTACTTCAAAATAGTTTTGAGATATAGCTGAATATAGTTACTAAACTGGTAATTTTTCATAAAAAATGCTTTTCGTTTATATTTAAACACTTAAGAATAATACTTGATTTTAAAATTGACCTTAGTTTTTAGCGGAAAACATCGAGCATATTACAGAAAACAATCTCGGAAAATTTCATATCAATACTTGAATAACTTTTTAAGAAATCATTGTTACAGTCTACAGTTTTCCTCAAAAATATCATTTCTTTGAAAACGCATTTAAAGTTTTCATGCAGCATAAAATAATGCTTACAGTTCGATAATAAAACGTAGAGTAAAAAGTGAGACAGTTTTAGAAAGCTGGTTAAACAGGCTACAAAATTAAGTCATAATTTTTTTTTGATAATTCATCAAAAACGACGATTTTAAACCAGTCGGATACCTTAAAGTGGTGTTTTATGGCCTTATTTCATTCATGCATTTAAGAGAAGTTTGGCTAAAATAGGGTGCAGGATTGAAAATTGAAAGTAGGATCGAAGAGTAGAAAATGTCTAATGCATTGAGCGTCCTTGAAAAATTAAAAAGGGACAGAATTTAAAGTCCAGATTCCAGTCCAGATTTCTAAGACCTGGACACGCGGCTGAGTTATTGTTTCGTTTCCGCTAGGGGACCAGGTCACGAGGTCGATTTTAGGTTAGAAGACGCAAAAAGATGGACCTCCTTGTCTTCCCCGCTCGAAGACTGGCTAACAACCAATCACGGTCTTGCAAGCTACGTAAGGGATGACGTTCCTGCCTTATCGGTATTTAAGGGAGTTTCGCTCCGAGAGGAATTATCAGATCACTACCCTCTTCTATCAAGCCAAAGCCTCTTAATCAACCAAATAACGGCATTACAATTGCCCCCACCCCAACATCTAACGACGATGATACACAACATTTATTAAGGAAACTTGAAAGGTCTTCTTCAACGGCCTGGCCGACGAATCTCGCAACCATGAAAATCCAGGAAGACACTCATTAAATCAACAAAGCCAAATTTGCACTCATCTAATGGTCGAAGTCAGAGAAAAGAACTGAATGTCGAAGCATTAAAAGACGAACTCATCAGACTCGGACCATGCAAAGAAGTAAATTGAACCCGCCATGGATTTGACAACGAAAATACCCACAAAATCTCACAGCATGGAAATCAATTCAAAATCGTCCCCCACAACAAAGCAGCAAGAATCAAGCCTCTTACCAATCAACAATTCCCCACCCAGATGAAAACTCTAAGGTTACCAATGTTATGTCAATCTGAGTGAAAGTGCATAGCGCTGGGACTCTATCTGGTTATGTAATCTTAGTAGTAGTTCCAGTAAAGCTCA
>BGPR01026727.1:0-16597 GCA_013235015.1 Araneus ventricosus | reverse complement strand
TATGAAATAATGGATTGAAAATAACTAGGTAATTCATGAAATACCTAATTATTCTATAAAATAACGGATTTCACGCTTTACTTGTAACGTATATACCGAGAATGTTCAATATTCTCGGTTACAACAGTTGTAAATGTAAAGTATTGTCCCTTATAAACTGCACATTTCTGTTACGAGTTTGAGATTATTTCTATGAAGAGTAATTTCTTCACATGGAGAGTAAAAGCTGCCACATTTGGAAACAGAATTGTTTCGAGTAAAGATTAATTTTATTTGGAATTTATCATAAGATAGGTAGTTAATTGTCATTGTTTAAAAATCCTATGAAGTAAAAGGCGAAAATCAAAACTTCGGTTTCTAAAATGATCTCTTGTAGTGATAAATTTTACTGGCAATAATTTATTTTAACGTGCTTGTATGTACTAGAGCGAGAACAATGCTTTGCTGTTAAATAATAGAGAAGTTTCCTTGATATTGCTTTGACCTACATTTGTAGAACATGAAAAAAGCACCACTGTTATGAGTCAAACTGTTCTGTTTTCATACCTTCACTGGTTGCCATGGTTTTTGAAACCCACTGTTTGCTGGAATAAAAATTTAATCGCTGTTAACCATTTGAAATTTTAATGCTTCCATTTGTACAAATGAGTTTTATATTCTTATTTTAAATGCTGGTAGAATGATTGTTAGTAGACATTAATATATTGCACCGATTTTGAATCAATATTCTACGTCAGGTTATTGTTTCTTAAGAAGTAGGTTCCTATTCTAGGGCTTCTTAAACTCATTCAATTCGTGATATCACTTGTTTTACAAAGCATTCGGCGTCCTTATTTTGTATATACAAACATGAAAATAAGGCATTCAGTGATGATAAGTGGAAAGAAAATCAATCGAATGTGTTTCAGAAGTTTTAAGGAATTGTTTCCAATCGAATTGCTGACTAATATTCAAAAATCTGAAAGAAGCATTATTGTCACTGTTTCTCTCGACCCCCACCTAGGCTCGGAGCTCCTAAGAAGCCCTATTCTATTCTTTTATTCCTAAGGTTAGGTTGACTCATAAACCTCATGTCTCTATAGTCATATCTTCATGTGAAAATTTCTAATTAAATCTGTGTCCCAATCTCTCGCACGGTCCAATTACATCAAGTATTTCTTTGACTTTCTGCAGCAACCCTTGGTTCGTTATCCATACGGTGTCGTGGTGACCTTTGGGGGCTGCCGAGAAGACTTCATGCTCGTGGTGTGCCAGACGACCATTGACCAGAAGACATCGGGAGAAGGTATACAAGTCACGGAACGATTACTTTTCTCCATGCCCAAGCCCAAGGTGAGTGCCTTTTTGTCTTTTTCTCCATTTGTTGCTAGGTGAAGTTGAATTATTTTAGAATAACGGTTCTTTTCCTTTCTGCGACTTGCTTGTTGGCCGACTAATTGTTTCTGATCAGTCTGATGTGTCTGGTTTTCATAGTAACGATTTCATTTAGAAAGAGTGATGTTCCATACGATATCTGATCCTTTATTTGGAATTCCCGGTCCGAAGTGAAATCGCAAAAAAAATTTCACGGTGCTATTTTCTTTCAGATTCTTCAGTATTTGTTAGTGAAAATTTGCAAGAAAATCATCTTTACTTAAAACATTTCATTTCAAATGGAATGTCTTTTTAATTATCCTTCATCAATATTTCATTTTCTTGCTTATTTATAACAGTCGTGAATTCACGTGTTTAAAATGTTTTAGAAAGCTCCGGTGGCTTCTGAAAATTATATTTTCCACTCCCAGCCCCCTTATCGGGCAGTAAAAATTGTGGAGACATTTCCTTCGGAAATTTCTGTTGAAACCGCAAAGTTATAAAATGAATCATTAATTAGTGATGAATAAAAGAAAACGCAACGGAAAATAGTTATTTAACAAATTTGAAGAAAATCTGTTTTTGGAAAGTCTTTTCTTAGTTGTTTTTGATGCATCTATTGCTGAATCTGCTAGAAGATCCCGCGCTAGATTTCGCGCCCGGTGTTTTTCTAAGCAGTCCACAGTTTACGAAGCTCCAATTTGGACTAATCGGTGAGATTTGAATGGTTCCCGTGGAATGGAGTATGATGTTTCATTCTCTGTACATGGTCGTCATAATTTGTAAGATCCCATACAAAAAATGACTCTGGAGTAACAGATAGACCCTGTAACATATTTGCAATAATTGCAGTGTAATGACGCAGAAGACTGGAATCGATTATTAATTTCTGTGTGACATCTTTTTTTCCCGCCACGTCCCTACATCACTTCTGTACCATCGTTGTAATTTAAAAATTGATTGAAAACTGATGGGTCGCCCACTTCCTACGCGCGGGACTACATGAGTAGGGAGTGGGCTACTCATCCCCAAGGCCTTATTTAGAATGGCATGTAAAAGAACTCTCTGCAGGTTACCCTTTGGCTCGAAAGCAGGGGCACGCGAAAGGGCGTTTGTCTCCCCTGTTCACTTTCCATCCTTTATCGATTTTTCGCCTTCCGAAGTGGAGTTCCATAAGTTCAAGGGGTTGCTCTCGAACTTTCTTACCTGTTTGAGCGTGGGTGGGAGATGGAGCTTCTCCTCGTCTGCCACTGTTCGCCCACTTGCTGGATTCTGTGAATGGATGGACGGGTGAATGGTTACTGTGTTGGTGGAACCCTTTTTTTTCTGTGGCTGTCTCTCTTTTTTCTTTATTTAATGAAATGTTACATGAATAAGTAGTTTATTCAGTTGGGGGAGGGAGGAATTTGTCTGGTCAGAATTAAGTTTAAGGTCAAAGGTTAGCGGATTGCATCATCTGATAAAGTTCGTATCGAGGTGGCGCTTCAGTGCCATTTGGTTTATCTTGTTTTCCTTTGTTGTAGTTCATGAACTCTCAAACAAAATTGATGGTTTGTGGAGCTTTTATTTTTTAAAAAAAGCCAAATTCGTGGGCGTTTTGTATACTTTTTAGTGGGTTGAAAGTAACATCGATATTAGATTTTGTTTCGCCATCGAAAACTTTATTGAAATTTTTATAAAAATAAATCTTGTTAAGCATTTTTTTTAATAATCTTCTATAAAGTTTTATATAGTGATTCCTAATCCAAATAAAGTAAGCTGAATTGTACTTCCCTTTTATTACAAGCTTTTCAACAGTGTTAATTTTCTGTGTAGAAAACTTTATTGTTCATATCATTTATTACCATATATCCTTTACATTTTTTATTCTAAATTCAATTTTATTGGTGATTAGCAAGCATGACCGATTGATATGTTTTTAATTATCTTCGAAACTACGTGTTGGTGTTCCCTTTTCTGGTGTCTTATATTTTTCCTGAAAAAGTTTAAAGAATTGCCTTCTTTTCTTTAATTTCTCCCATGTAATAAATGGTGCTAATCGTCTGAAATACATATGAGAAAATAACACAAGTTTAGTCATGTTATACCTCTCCACGTGTTACGGCATGAAATACTGAACAGTAATTACTGTTTGAATCCAGAATATTGGAACAAAAAAAAACGTTCTCGCGTAGCTAAAAAAAATCTCCCCAATTTCAACACAAGTAAACCGCTCTTAATCGCCCATTTTCGCGTAACTCATCGTCCCTGGCTCAGTAAAGGATAAATATTACTCCACATCATCCCTTTTATCGACAAGCTATCAAAGACCCCTTAATAATTAGGATGACCTGTTTGATGTGCCGTGGGTCTGCCTTCCCCCAATTTGCGCGGACAGTGGTTTTTGGACAATAATCCATGGGGCGCGCTGATGAAAAGGAAGAAGTGAATGCAGGTGCCCTCCCATTGATTCCCCTCAATCGTCTGCTGACAAATCATGTGTCGTTTGCCGTTCGGGGGTGCAGGGGCTTGTCCGCGTGAAGTATAAACTCTCGCGTGATTGAGCTGGAAAGGGAACTGGGCACTGAATCATCCCTCCTGGAGTGAGTCATGTCGTCTGCGATTGATTTTGCTGATGAGACCGCTCGTTCGCTTGCTGGCTGGGAAGCTGATTTTACACTGGTTTTCTGTCCTATTTGGTGCCATTGTTTGATTGGTTTTAGGTGTGGATTGGAGATTTCCGTTGTAACTGTTACGTTGCATGGTTGTGGCAGGGATATTCTCTTTCTGATTTAGGTTGATCGTATTGTCTTGACTCGATATCAGAGCAGAATGAAAAGAATAATTGCAAAATTTTAATATTTAGATGAACTGAACTTTATTGGCAAATTCATTATCAGTACTGGCTGGCTTGCTGTTTTTAGTTCCTATCGCTGCATTGTTTGCCTAGTTTAATAAATTTTAAATTCTTTCTCAAAGTCGTCGTTTAAACTACAGCTTCACCTTTCTTACTCGTACTGTAAAAGTCTTTAAAACAGAGGGAATATTAAGAATTTTAGGTTCTCAAAGCATTACCCCTAAGATTATTATTGTTGATTTTGGGCAGAACTTTATTAATCCTTGTCTGGTTGTGGATTTATCCGTCATCTACTAAATACATCATAGTGTGTGAAGTCGATCAAATCGTTTACAGTACCGATGCCCAAACTGAAATCCATGCAGTAAGTGACCAAAAAGTGTTCTTGTCACGGATGAATAGCATCTGTTGATGCATTCATTGGTGCCATACTGGTGGCTATTTCCGCCTTCACGAATTGTTTTGCAGGCATTTGGTCCCCGAAAGTTGATTTTAAGCATCAGTTCAAATCTCATTTCCACCTTATAGGTTAAGATTCTTTAAATGACTCTGTTGTGCTGTGAAATTTATAGTTTAGTATTCTATTCTTAGTCGACGGAAGACAATTGCATATGGTGTTATATTTAAAATTATTGGTTATATCGGTGAGCCATTGCATCAGCAGATTATACCCCCTCCCCCTTTGTTGCATGGTGCACTGTTAATAATTAAGGAAGGTCCGAACGCGTCGTTAAGATACCTGAGATAATAAATTAACTCTGAGAACTCAGCAGGGCCATCGGAGACTTTATGATTATTAGACGAATTAAACGGTTGACTTCTCCGTCCGGGCATATGAATCGAAGCGATGAAAAGGTTTCATCTCCAAATAAATGTGTATTGCTTTTATTCTTTCTGGTCTTTCCATTCGTATCTGGATGCCTGCCAGCTTTCTTTCAGCGCATCCACGAAAAAAGAAATCGCGGTTGTCAACAATCGACAAAACATGTATCTACAGTTGCTCATTTCTTGTCAAGCTGTTGAATCAGGCAGAGTTGTGGAAGAAGGAAGCTTGCCGGAACAGTCTCCCAGTTCCTTTGAAGGGAGAATTGGCTCCGGGGCAAAAATCGATTAAGACCGCTTTCAATCTATTCATCGTCATCGTCACGTCCTCTTCCTCCTCCAACTTTGTTAAAGAAAAGCCCAGGATTACTTCGGAGAAAGGCTCTAACTGGATTACTGTCGCGGTACTTCGCGTTTCTGTGTAATTATTATTCACTCTTCTTGTAACCCATTTGTTGGAGTTTAAAAATAACTCTTCTGCTGTCATGCCGTTTTCTAATCCATTCGTGAGTTCCGTTTTTAATTTTGAGAGAGTGATGCGGCCTGCTGAGTGAAAGTCTTGCCATTCCATCGAACAAAAAAATGGGATTTGAATGTCATGTTTTATTAATCGGGTGATAAATGTGTGTTTGTAGTACCGTTTTGATCTTTGTAATTAGTTCGGGTTTCATTGCATGCTGGAATGCGTTTGAAAATTCAGACATTCCAATGTCTCTTACAGTTGCTATTTTGTAAACTGGCGTGAAATAAGTTGCGAGCATTTAACATGGATAGGCCCATGTGTGATGTACAATCAAAATTTATTAGAGAAACGAATCAAGATGTCGCAAATCTTTGGTCGGGCACATTGATTGAAGCCGCTTTAATAAACCTTTTGAGAGGTGTGCTGAAACAGACCAGATTTTCTGAAATTCAAACCAGGACGCTAGCTTCAGGGATGGAGGATATATGTTGTGGAGTTGGGCAAAATCAAAACATTTTTCAAGAACAGCGAAGGAAACGAACCATTGCGGGGGGGGGCCGGGGCCCCGGAAAGAGGTGCTCTGTAACGGCATGCTTTTCTTATGGTCAGTACTGGTGCCAGAATTTCACGGATAGAAAATCGATGTTTGTTTGCATCATGTTTTAATATATTAGCTTATGAAAAATTAATCATATAGTACCGCATGCATGGAAAAAAAAGCATTCTATCCAATCCAGTGTTGAAATGGTACTATTATATTATTTTATAGAGATAATTCATTTTTTTTAAAGAATATTAAATATTTTTTAGGTTCTTGCCAGAAAGATTGGAGTATTAAGAAATCCCAGAGATTTCATTTTAAAAGACGAAAGAATAAAATTAGAAGAAGGTTTAAAATTTTTTGTTTTCAGAATTTGCTGTCTAGAAAAAGTTAATAAACCAGAAAACTAAGCTAGAGAGAATGAGTTTTTATCTGCCAACCGTGCAGAAAAGTAACGTTGCGATATGTTTTAATCATGTCGGTTAAAATAAAATAGTGTCACTTTAAAAAAAACTGACAATGGCGGGTCATTCAACTTTTATTCCATTGATTCTGACAAGTGACTGTAAAGCTAATTGTTCAGAAGAACTATTTTTAACCTGGCCGAGTCGGTTCGAATTACTCGATAACCTCAGGCGAAACTTTTAAAAGTTTATATTGTAGCAGAAAGTTGTTTCAGACCATTGTTAATACGTCCATTGATTTTAATCGGTTCTATTTACAAATCTTTGATAAATCCGACGCTGAAAGATCCTCAAAGCGACAAGGCATTGTTGAGTTTGAAGATGGAGGTCGGGTGACCCATCCGCCTTAGCATTCGTTGTCGATTCGGAAGCCGATGCGGACCTCTACTTTGTGAGTAATCTACCCTGTAATTTCCTACCGTTTACCTTCCGCTGCGCGACCTCCGCCGCCACACAAAAGGAATTCTGACCCGCGACTGGCAACAATGCTGTCCCCAAATTCGGAATCTCTGGAATGTGAACCTCCCGCATGAGCGTCTCCTCTCCTTCTGAGGTATCTCTTGAGGTTTGGAATCTCTTTCCCCTAATTGTGTGCAAGGAGTTCTTTTCTTCTTTTAATATGCTTTTTGGGAGTGTTCCTCCCCCTCCCGAAACAACTTTTGTGACATGTTCTCGCTCGGCGTATGCCTTATAGTCAATCTGTTGAATTGTATTCCATTTGCGAGAAGTGCATTAGTTTGATGATTCTCCTACCACCAGGATTTGCCTTTGCATCCATTCAGAAGTCTTAGATTTAATTCTTTTCAATCGGTGCATTGATTAATAATTTTCAACGCAAGAAAATAAAGTTTTGTAAAATAAGTTAAATTTTAATTCTTAGAGCTATACTCAGTTGTCTTTATAGTTAAGATTAATTTTTATTGAACGAACTTAAATGTAGACATGCATCACCAAAAGAATTAAGAGAAATTTTTTAAGGTATTTTCGTGAGTTTTTCAAAATTTGTTGGATCTAATATGGGCAACGGGTTGTCTTCTGAATAGTGTAGATCAGTGGTCCCCAACCCCCGGGCCGGTACCGGTCCGTGGATCAAATGGTACCGGGCTGCCCAAGGAGCATTAAATTATTTCCATTTTTCTAAGCTTTTATTCAACTGGATTGTCTTCCTTCAAATCTTGTGATCGATTTCTTACCCCCAGATGGAACCGTCTTGTTTCAAAGAAACAAGCTCATGGTTCTCATTGATTTAGCGTTCTAGTGAGTTAAAATGTTAAATCACTTTATATTCATTTTTTGGTGTAACCGTATTTTATTTTGAATATGTTTAAATATTTGTTTATTAAAAAAACAATTATTAAAAAATGGTTTTTTAATGTTTAAATACAATTAAATTAAAATTATTAAATCAAAACAATCTAAAATATAAACAATCAACGTCCCACACCCCTCCTTTTGGTCCGCGGTAAAATTATCAAACGTTGACCGGTCCACGGCGATAAAAAGGTTGGGGAGCACTGGTGTAGATTTACGGACACGTATGCACATTTGGGGGGGGGGGGGGAGGCTCCTGACATAGCGAGGGCTATGTGTTAGTGTGTTTCACTTTTTTTAAATATGAGTGTGTGAACGAAACGTGTGTGTGTCCATCTGACGTGTTGTCGCTAGATTTACAAAATGGGTTTTCGTTATAAAAATAGTTCTCTTTTGGCAATGGGTCTTTAAAGGCGTTTTTCATTTCAGTTTTTACTTTCAGATTTAAAATAATTTATTAAATTATTTTGGGGGTGTTCTGAAAGAACCGCATAATTTTGACTAATTGCATTTCTGCAATTGCTATGAAAAAAGTTTTTATTTTTAGGGAAAACTGAAGAAGAAATAAACATTTAGTGAATCTCTGAATTAAGAATTAAAATATGATATTTCT
Source organism: Araneus ventricosus (assembly GCA_013235015.1). Taxonomy (NCBI): domain Eukaryota; kingdom Metazoa; phylum Arthropoda; class Arachnida; order Araneae; family Araneidae; genus Araneus; species Araneus ventricosus. Next base: position 8,194 of record BGPR01026727.1, on the reverse strand, counting down.
ATGAATTTGATAATAATTTACTGAAAGAAATTGGTAAGTTCTGTTTCAAAAGATTTTTATTCATCTAGCTCATTACTTACAAAACCTTCATCTTTTTTTAAAAACAGTTTTCCGTACTTGGTATTTCTCTCTCTCTACGAGAGTAATATGTAAATTCACACACAATCCATAATTATCCCGCCTTTTGTGATCATCAATCTCTTTTTCTTCAGACATAGAACAACAACAACAAAAAAATCGGAATTTCAATGCTTGTGGACTTCCTTCCAAGGGGAAAATGACGGTCTGTTTTTCCCTCTGTTTGATTGTGGAAAAAGTGCTGGTAGTACACACACGGGTCTGAAGCGAGGACAAGGCCGCTCTATCTAGGTCACTTGCAGCAGTGTTTGCTGGCACGATGACAAGCTTTGTGCGTGCCCTTTTTTTCGCTCAAAGTTCATTGTCGAGGTTTCGCCCCCTTTCTTTCGGGCCGCAGAATTTCTCGGCTTTTGCGAAAGAGGCCGATGGTGTGAGTGATATGTGCTGATTTTGAGTTGGGAATGGCACGAGTGTGATTTTCAGAAGCGAGACCGAAAATTCAACGTTCGTGAAGAGCCTGGACACGATGCATTTCCTGTGTTTCTGAAGAGTCTTAATCATGGTAGTTAGTGAGATATTATTTATATTTAGGGTTGCCATACGTCCCGTATTTCACTGCTCAGTCCGGTATTACTGTTCGTCCCGTTTTCTCCCTAAACTCTGCGTCATTATAATTTTAAAATGGCTTGCGCCCAATTTTATAATTAGGTGAAAGAAGAAAATGATATAATTAAGAAAAAGTCAACTATAAAATATATCTGGGCTTAAAAGGATTAGCCTCGCATCGTTTTTATTATTTTACGTGTTCATTTTATTAGATTGCTTAAACTTTATTGATTTTTTTTATCCCCATTAGTAAAATTAGTAGATTATTAGTAAAATATACCGTTACTTACCCATTTTTTTCATGTTTTGTTTATTTAGCACTTAAATGTCCCTTATCTATGCTTGGCAATTATGGCAACCCTATTTTTATTAAAGTGATTGCACGGATGGCCCGGGACTATCCCAATTTTTTTTTTTTACTTTTCGTGCAGGCCTAAAAAGCGTGGGAGCTCAATTTTGAATTAAGATTCCCGGATTGTCCCCGCTCTTACTTAAAAGAGAATAGCTCATATATATTTTTAAAAAAAATAAAATAGATTTTATTTTCAAAAATTAGCTTCTGAAGAATTTTCCTCCTCTACTTTTAATATTTATGGAATGTGATCATTCTAATACAGCCATTATGGATGAATCAGTCTGAAGAAAATGTAATAAAAGTATTAATGAAACAATGTTAAAGCTTCAACTCTTTCTGCTTCCCTTATGCGATTTTTTCAATAGTGTGATTTTTCTTCGGTGGGCGGGAAAGGGGATTTGTTTATTTTATCTAACTACCCAACCTATATTCCTCACCCCACCCCCACTAGCTAGCGTTCCGTATTGAAGTTCAGAAAACTTGACACTGGTGGGTTTATTTTTACTGATACAGGAGTTAGCTTCGGTCTGGCAGCGATTCTATTTCTTTGTATTTGGTTACATTTTCTGCAGAGGGAATATAGGCAAAAATTATCAACATCCTCCTCCTAGTCGCCGAGCAGCTTTTTCTAGCCTCCTCTACTTGAACAAAAGTTCTTTTTTGGAAAGTACCTCGGTTTTTTTAAAGATCTATTTATAACTAAATGTACTGCATTCGGAAAGAAAATAAAAAGAAGGGGGAGAAGTTTAAAACATTTAATGCCTTTCTGTATTAAGATCTGATCGATTTTTCTTTATTGCATTCAGCACAGTTTTTTGAGATGAATAATTCAGAGTTACCCTTGGTAAATTTAAAACTTGCACTGGCAGATGGCAGTTCATTCCTCTAAATGAAAAATTAACAGGTTTCGCATTGTTTGAAATGTTGAACCAATATCGTATTGAATTTCAAAACCAAGGAATATGCTTAAGAAATTCATGGTGGCAAACAACCAGAAATTTGTGTCAGTTTATTTGTAATCGGTTAACTATTAAGAGCTGGTTTTCTTCTCGAATCTTCGCCCATAAATATATTGGTTAACTAACTATTCCGACCGCACACGTCACTACTAGTTCTAATTTTCAAAACATATTCCAAATTCTTAATTTTCATTGAAATAAACATGTTGTTTTTCTAACATACCGACCTCTCTCTTGACCCTATTCTGCATTTGCTTACTTTCCACGGTCTAAAACTCGTATCAGACCTCTCGAATGGCAAAGAAATGCGCCAACCTTTCCCGCCCTTTTTGATTCGTTCCAATCGCTCCGCAATCAGTCCGAAACCGTTCACTCCTACTGTCGGCGGCACTGGACCATTAAAACTGCTTCCACCACTCGAAACAAAATAGTCTGCTTTTTTTGCGCTCCCATTGTCTGATAGTTATCTTCCGGCCTCCACGGACCCATCGAGGCATTCATTGCTGCTGCCTAGCGGGACTCTGCTGTACCGTTACCCATCGGGGAATGGGAACTTTATTACCTTTGTTTGCGAAGCGCCCGTTTGTTCAACAGGTCGTGGGGGGATATTATGTGTGTTTGCTGCGAATAAATAGACATATTTAGTGCTCGTTTTTCGACTGGGGGTAATAAGGAGATGGCTCTTCCGCGGAAGAAGTCACGTCTCTTCATCTGTCTTGGATAACTCCGGAACATGATGCAATTCTTCTTTTGGAATGGGTTTTTCCTAAGGAATTTTTATCGCAGTCACTATTTACATTATGGAAAATAAACCAGATTCAAATTCGCGCCAGAAATGATGAGTGCGTGACTGGAAGACACTGCTCTCGACTTGTTACATTTGTATTCTTACAAAATGCATAAGCAATTGGGAGGTTCAGAGTTAAAGTGAGCCGAGTCCATGAGGCTCGTTTCTGAGAAACGGATCTCAAAGTTGATTAGATGCATTTAAAACAGCAGTGGACTGCTTATCGCTGTTGCTGCCTGGTGAATGCAAATTGAAGTATGGACTTGAATCATCATTACACAGAAAATATAATATTTTTGCACTGCCATGCAGTGTTAGTGCAAAATGGGGGGAAAAATACATGGACTTCGTTCACTCTAATTCTGAACCTTTCATATTTTCGGAAATAAATTGTATTTATAAGCATATCTAGAAATAAAATAGGATTATGTTTTATGATAGAAAGATAAATAAATCCTTAACTTTTATTAAAAGTTGTTGAAAAATACCTATAAAATAAACATTGAACTATATCGCAACATTTATGAATAATATCATTTTTATGGGAAATTAATTGAGGTTTTATTTTTGGAATCGCATGTTTCCGACCATTTTAATCCATTGCAAATGCGTGATGATCACTTATAATTTTCATTCAACCATTTGATCAGTCTATAAAATATTCTATATTAAGCATCAGGATTTAAAATTTTTATCAATCTGGGTAAAAATGAGTATGTGATACCAAACGGTCTCTAAAAATATATGCTTTCTCTATATAAAAACAAGCAGAAATCTACCACGTTATTATGAAATACTTTGTGTCAGTTTATTTTTGAATCCTACGTATCATCGTCGTTCAAACATAGGTCACTAAGTCCTCAATAAACCTTTTGATGGATTACTAAAATCTGTGGCGAACCTAGGGGGGGCTATGGGGCTGCAGCCCCCCTCCCAGTCTGTAAGCCAGAATTCTTGATTTTATTTAAAATCGCTACAACTGTTTGTTCTTAATTTCCCTTTTTTAAAAAAATATAATAATAACGCGACAACATTGCTTTCTGGCTTGACAAGCTCGAAAATGTTCCTACTTTTCTAGTCATTCCACTCGTACTTATAACGTTGATGCGGTCGAAGACATTTTGTGGCTAGTTATTTCATTGTATTTTTTTTTTTAATTATCGAAAGTATTATATTATTCTTTATGATTACTATTGTCAGGTGAGAAAAGTCTGTAAAGTTAAAGTGTTTTGGTTTACATAAGCCGTGAGGATTCGCCACTGACTACAATCAATTAGAATTTCCAGTTAATTATTTCGTTATAAATACCTGCTATCTAAACATCAATAAAGCAGCCGTTGGAGTTAAAAATCTGCAAAATATTTTTTTTACTATTTATCTTAACGACTCTACTTAATTAAGTTGATTGTATCTCAGAACTTTAGTTTTGGACTTAATGATTTTTGCTTGAACGACGACGATGAATGAGTTTCGTATCATTCTTTTCAGAATTAATCATTTTAATATATTACCGTTCTAATTTTTTTAAAATTTGCCTTTTAAAATTATAAGCTGACTAGGTGGCAAAGTCATCAAGTCCAGCTAAGGCGAAGTGGCAGATGCCCGGTAGTTTGGAGCTGTGGCAGGCAGATAGGGGGAGTCTCCTAATATACATATATTATTAAATTTTATGCAGACATTTAACAAATTGAATATCGTATCATTCTGTCCGAAAAAGTGTAATGCCTATTTGTGAAATTCGTGCTTAATTTATTTCTGTTTTAAATTAATTTTTTTGTAATTCCAGTATCGCTCACTTTTCTGAGACGTAAAGAATTCCTAATATGTGGTGTTAGCTGTGCATTATAAAAGAAAAATGCCAAGTATCGTGTTATGTAGGATGGTTGTGGCAGTGTCTTTGGTTCTTGATTAAAAAAATTTAAAATTAAAGGACTTTTTAAATTTGAGGCGTGAGACGGGCAACAGGTGTCAATTCATTGAAAAGTCTTCCGAGAACGAGATGGCATTTATGGAAATCGAATGCACATCGACATAGAAGTCACAAAATTATCTTTATAGCTTTAAATGTATGGATTGCGCAGGACTAAAACTTGTTATTAAAAAGGAGCTACTTGATGAAACTTCCCCCACAACTGCATCAACACCTGATAGATTCCCAAGTCGAATCCACTTCTAGCCGAGTCTATTACCACCCATTTCCATCCTACGTACTCTTCCATCCCTCCTACATTTCATTCATCCATGCATTCATTCACCCTTTCCTTTTTTCCCTCCACAACAAAACCACGCACGCTGGAATTATGAGTGACTCGCGCGTTCTCCGGAAAACCAATCCGAAATAGACTGAGTTTTTTTTCGCTCAACCCTCCCCATTCAGTACTACGAACATAATGAAAGCCACCCCCTTCCACCGATGGAATATATTCCAGTAAATCTCAATTTCTTCTGTTTTGTGAGGGGTGGTAGGAGGAAGGCCTCATCTGCTCTCTGTTCCGATCTCCGTCAAAATTTTACGAGAGTGCCATTTTGTTAATGCGATCGTTAAAAGTCCGTAAGAAGTGCGTGGGTGCAGTGAGGGGGGAGGGCATTGCGTGAGGCACACTCCCCCACCCCGCGCTCAATGGGGGAGTCACTGCAACTGACAGGGGTGGAATGGTGAATTAATCTCGTGGGTAAATAAATAAAGAGCAATCCCCTGGGTTTCAAAAGCAGGCTGATCTTGTCAAATTGTTTAATATTTATAAGTGCCCCTTATTGTTCTAGTTGTGGCTGTTTGCTATGTAGATTATCATATTGCGAGAGTATTTAGTACTAGTGCATGCCGATGGTTTGTTTAGGCTGTGATGACTAAATTTGTTTGACTATGGATTAGATGTGGAGTTCCTCGGTGGAACCGAAAGTCTGCTTATCTGTAGCCTTTCACGCTATTGGAAGGCCTATTAAAATGGCAGAAGACGTCTTTTGATTGCAAAATATAGTTGTTTATCCTCACCTTACGAATATTGGAACTGTGCTAAAAGAACAAACAACTGAGGATAAATCGCGGCATCTGGAAGAACAGCGAAACTATTCGCAGTATTTATTTATTTAAAAGCAAGGCACACTACAGTGAAAACTCCAGTTACAGAGTGCAGACATAAAATGAACAACAAACACACCAAGAACAAAATCTGTAATTAGAGAATCTTAAAAATATTAACAAACATATTAGAAAATTAAAAGTTGTGTACAGTCGTCATAGAAACATGGAAAGAATATAAAAATTCTAAACACCAAACCATAAAAAAAAATTTACTAAGGCATAAATAATTTGAAAGTTGAATACGCACAATCACAAAAACATTAAATATGCAGTATCCCGTAATTTTTGCTGTACATGCTTTGTACCCTGTTCGAAAATAAATGTTTTTGAAAGATATTAAGACCAATCTTTTATCAGCCCTTATCAAGAAAATAATGCAAAAAATAATAACATTCTTGAAAATTAGAAATCCCAAAAAATTTGCGTAAGGAAAGTGAAGGAACTTGAATTATAATTTATGTACAATTAAAATTATTGTAAGTAACCATCGTATCAGTTTTTTTTTCTCTCAAAATAAATGCACTTATGAACGCACTGCATTAAATTTATTTTATTTCAAGTCTGATTTAGAAGTCAATGTCTGAAGTTTTCTTGATAATAAGAAATATATGCTCCAAATTACCGGTAATTTATTTCCTTTAGATTTCACCTGAGTATCGAATTTCGCAAGAAAGAAATCGTTTTGTCTGCACGTACTTTAATTTGAAAACAAGTTTCTTGAGTTGATATTGCATCAATTAATGCTCTACCATGCTGTAAAATGAAGTATCTGTCACAAATAAACGGATTAAAAAGATAATGCAGAGTGTTTGAAATAGACGACTGTGTACTTTCTCACCCACTATCAGACGGAGAATTCAATTTGCTGTATTAAGTCGTCTTCTGTGACAGGTTCTTATCTTGGCGAAAAAGTTGGAGCATTTTTTTCCAGTGCCATCGCCCTCTTTTTGAGAGAGGTTGTAAATTTGAAACGTGCTCTCCAGAGTGCATATTCAAATGGGTGAATATCTGGAATGTCTTTAATACTGCATATGAATAAATCCTATTTGTTGGTACAAGAGAGAATTTAACTACAAAAAAAAGATGTGCTGAAATTTTGTTCTTCGTAGTGAGAAGTCGATTCAGATTTTCAGTAATTTATAGTGGTTGTGAATTTGTCATAACAGTGTACGTCAGTTTTGTCTTTTCTTCATTGGAAAAACCTACTTGGAACAATTGATTGAATATGACGCTAGTTGCTGATTGATCTGATTCAGTGGAATTAAGATTCGTGTTCCAAGAGAAATTGGGTTTTAAAAAAACTACCTTCAATAAATATAAAGAATATAATTAAACTTCTTGTGAGATTGACAACGTTAAGTTATAGATTCCGCCAATCGAATTTTGAATCGTACGTCATAGATAATCTGCTCCTAAGCTCTGTGTTAAGAAATCTCCCATATCTTTTGAATTGGGCCAAATTCGATTAGTTTTGAATTTTAGCTTCTCTTGCCTCTTTTGAGCCATGCAAAGGGGAGTCGCTCTGACCTAGCGCCTAATTTTCTAGTTTCCTCGTCGAAGAGTTGCTTACTCGAGCTCCGATTCCTCTCAAAGGGCCCGTTGTGAACGAGATTAGTCAGTGCATGTTAAGTTTGGTCACTTTATTGTGGTGTGAAAATTAGCTAAGTGAGGTGTTGGCCGTTAATCTAATAAACTTATTAGTAAATTATTCCTTCAGTGAAAACGAATTTATTGACTGTCACGAGTAGAGACATGGTTCTGTATTTACCAGGTCCGGATTTATACATTTCTACACCCTTAGCCAAAGCACTTAATTCTACGCCCTCCCCCCTGGTTCACCGCAACTATAGAGAGAGGCAACGTAAATGTGCCGCCAATTTATTTAATATGTATGGATGTGCTTAAAAAACAATATTTTATATGGCATTTTCAAAACATTACCGAAATTTGTAAATATTTTATTATTTCTTTTAAATTTGCGCAGTGGCCTAGGTTGGCCCCGTGGGAATCTGGTCCTCATGTCTTTTATGGATATTTTCTAATCAGTCGTTAGGTATTTTGGCAAAACATCACTACTTTCTGGAGGCTGGGTTGGCTAGTACTGGAATCTCCGCTTGGGAAACGGAGGACCGCGGTTTAGGTCGAGAGCCGTATTTTTCGAAGGCTCGTCGTGTATGCAGACTGAATGCAGCCGTAAAATTGGCGTTAATCTTACTTGACTCATAGAGACTTTTTTGTGAATGTAGTAATCCGAAAATGCTTTTCCTTAATTTTTGAAGCAATTTTGAAAAGATATTTGCGTGCATGCTTTGTGTGCCACTCATCAC
>BGPR01026726.1:0-20682 GCA_013235015.1 Araneus ventricosus | reverse complement strand
GTGTTGTACCCCTTTTGGCCACATGATGGCCAAAAGTGGCACAACACTTGTATTATATATTATTACAATGTTACATCAATTTATTTGCTGTTATAAGTATGCATATATTATAAATAAATCAGTAACTTTATATAACATATTTTATTTGGAAATTTAAATTCCATTTTAAGAAGATATTTCTTATTAATTTTTATTAATAATGTAGAAACTTTCCAGATGTAAATTTCATACTCTTTTGTATAAATAAAATATAGAAAGCTTTTCTTATAAGCATATTAGCTAATATTTTATTTAGAATATCAAAATATTTTGATCTATTTTAATTATCACTACTTGACACAAGAAAGTTAATTTTATTGTTAGACTTAGAATTCTAACTATTAGTTTTGGTTAGAGACCCTGTTAAGCGAATATTTTATTCATAATAATGCATGATAATTGAGTAGTGTTTCTCATATAAAGAAATTTATGTTATAGAAAATGGAATTCTAGTGGAATTTTATTTGTCCTTTCAGGCAGTTCGAGATTTTCGCAGCTGCAAATTCTACAGGATAGCGAAGTTGGACAGGAGTTTTAAGTCCTGGTAGGAGCCACTCTAGGCAAGAAGGGGCATTCTATTATGTCCCCCTCCAGCTATTGATTGGGGCTGCAGTGGCCTAGTGGCAAGTCCTCAACCTCGGGACCGGAGCGTCGCAGGTTCGAAACCTGATTCCTCCGAAGATCCGCCGTGTATGGGTCCCGTTACACACTAAATCATACGCAGTGCCCAAACGCCTTCCAGTTGGTGCTGCGCCGGAGCTTTGAGAGGGGGTGCCAGCTCAGGTGTCGTCCTCGTCATCTGACCGTAGTTCAAAATTACGAGGTCCATCTCTAAATAGCCCTCGTGTTGCTTCAAAATGTTAATATAACCTAACCTGATCCAGCTATTGATTTTTTAAAAAATTACATTCCCTTATATTGAATATTTTTATTCTATATATAACAAATCTGGTTTCTAGGCAGTGTTTGTTAGAAATGTTATGTATTAACAATGTTGTGTACTTTATTATGCTTGTTAAATAAAATTGTGACATTATATTTTGGGGTTTTTTTGCATTTATTTGTATTATAACATCTTGTTACAAAAATCAATGAATGCATTTAATTTGTTTTCTGTGTTGAAAAAATTAATGTGTATTGTTGAAAAAATAATTTGTTGAAGTTTTAATATATTCTAAAAGAGATGGTATAATATTAACTTAACCAAAAAATTTAATATCCTGCAGAATATTTTTAAAAATTGAATTTCCTTTATGAAAATAACATTCTATTAGTTTTTAAATCTCGGAACAAGAATGAATGGGTATTTATTAAAAATTAATTTATTGTTGAATTTTTAAAATATTCTGAAAGATAAAGTATAATATTAAAACAACAAATTTAGTTTCATGCAGAGTTGAAGGAAACCACAAGTGAATTTTCTTTATGGAAATTACATTTTATCAATATTTGTATCTTGAAAAATGAATGTGAATTTCTTAAAAAGTAATTTTTCGTTGAAGTTTTAAGATGTTCCGAAAGAGATGGTATAATATTAGCTAAATCAATAAAAATTAATTTTCTGTTGGTTTAAAAACATTTTATGATCTGAAAGAACTTTTCTTCAAAAAGAATAAATGAAATCAATAATATGAAAAATAGTTTATCTTCTTAAATTATTTATCCACTGGTTATAAATGATTGCTACCCTTCGAATAGGCAATTCAACTTTTTTTTTTAATGTTTTGAATGATGTTTAATATTTACTTTTAATTTCTATATTAAAGAAAAGGCTAATTTAATGAGAGAAAAAACGTTTTATGATTAGAATATAATTTATGAATATAAACAATAATAAATGGCATTATTATTAAAACAATATCAAATTAACAATATATATAAAAAAAAATAAGCTATTCTTAAATTTAATAATCGTTGAAAAACGAGTTAAATAGTCAATAAATGCCTATTTATTGTTTACATTGTTGTCATGACGAAAGGGATTGGTTTTGATTTCAGTCGCGTCGGAGTGACGTCACGACGACGTATTCTTGTTAGTTCCCTATTCGACCACAGATGGCGTTCTGTCTATGTGAGGTGTAATGTTAAAAAAGTTGCAGGGTCTATGGGAGTGAGACCTCTGAATCTTTTTCTCTGTGGTTCTGCTATAATAATACGAAAGCTGGCCGAAATGCGTCGCCAAATGCACACCCTAGAGGGTTGCTATTTTGGCATGGTATCTCACTTTCTGTGTTGTTAGCGATTTTTAGAATTACCTTCGAGCCAAACGAATTTCTCGCCAGTTTAGGGTATGCATCCAGCTGATCATTTCGGCCAGCATTCGCTTGTTCGTGTAAATTCCCTTTTAACAGCTAATCATCGTTTAACCGTGTATGGTGAATAAGGCCGAAAGTGTGATCAAATATAATTCTTCCTTGATGTTATGCAATCTGTCGTTTTCAAATGACATGCATTAGAAATACAAATATTCAAAACTGTCTTTTCAACTGTCGGTTTGATACTGTTTTACCAGCTGTATAGTTTACTTTTTAAACAATACTTCGATCATATCGGATCAAATTTAATTCTACACTACCTTAAAATTAAAAAAAGAATTATTATCTTTGCTTAATCCGAGCCCCTCGAGGCTCATTGGGGTGTACCAGCCGAAGTTCACGTTCTGATCGATTGTCATCCCTTGTAGTACAGATATATTTCAAATTAGATTTTTTATAATAAATACTTATCTTAAGAAATTATTATTTATATGATTGTATTTCGAAGGAGTGATCAGATTTATTTACTTCTTAATCGTCTTTTCACAAGCAATTCTTTTTTTTTTTTTTTAAATCTTTGAACACCTTTATTGCTCGCCGATTTCAAATTTTTACTTTACCAAAATGATGATGAACAAGAAAAGTAAAATGAGAGACGTAATTGCATTTTCCCCGAGTTAGTTCCAGTATCTTGTGGTCACATCAAAAAATGCCAATTCAGCCAGATAAGGCGTACGTGCATGAAATCGGGGGGGGATGAAGGGGTTGGGAAATTTATTTTCCTTCATTAATATTTGATAAAATTGAAACTTTGTTTCTTCTTAAGGCGCGCTTACACCGGAGTTGTAAACGCGTGTTTACACCAAAAGTTTACAACATTCCTAAAACAGCACTCATTTTGTTGTAAACATCTCGTGTTTTCATCAAATCTGACGTGTTTACAACCGAAATTTTGGTTTCCACTCAGAGTGGAATATTTTTGGTGTTGTAAACATTCCTCCTGCATTGGTGCCCTCACGAATTTATTATTTCATGATTCCAGTACAGATTAGATAAAACAATTATGCATTTCAAGTACATAAAATAAATATTTTTTGATAAGGTGATCAGCTTTCATCGTTCGCTAATACAGTCAACGCTCGTTATAACGACCCTCTGCGTCCCACAGCAAAAGGTCTTTATAACGAGTGGTCGCTATAGTGGATATAATTAAAAAATGTACACTTGCAAGCTCAGCAGTTCCGTAAAATATAGGCGATTTTTAAAGAGATTCCGTCTAAATACTCAACTTATTTTTTTTTTGTCATTGGTTTTAAAAATAAAATTTTGTCAATTAAAAATACATTTCTAAAACAGATTTTAAAGTAGAAAATAAAGGGTGGACTTACAAAATATTTATTTTCTAAAGAAAAAATCAGAAATGGTTGTTTGTCTTTTCTGCATAAGTGCTTTTGCAAAACATAATTTTCCATTTCAGTTAAAGATGATAAATAATGTTCTGTATTTTCTTGCCTTTCAAAAAAAAAAAAACCCATTTTAAAGTCTCAATAGCACTTGAAACATTTTTTATTCTAGGCTATTCTAATTTCCGCGCTGTGGTGAATGGTAATTCCCCCCCTCCCCGCCCGTCAAAGTTGAACTGCAACACTGAAGTCTCTACATCTACGAAGCTTGGCAATACAATAATTAATGTCATCTCAAGTTACACGTTTAGAAACATGTTCTTTTTGGGAAAATACCGGGAAGAGTGTCCGTTGAATTCGGACGTTGTATTGGGATTAGACGACATTGGATTAGACGACATTGGATTAGACGACAATTATATCGGAAGTAAAATAACATAGAGTTCATATGTAAACACAGGTGGGGATTTTATCACTGGTCGTTATAATGGAATGGTCTTTATAACGTGTGGTCGTTATAACGTGCGTCGACTGTATAATTCATGTGAAAAGTAAGCGGAACACAACTTTTCCAAAAGCTATGCCTAAACCCATAATTTTATTATTTAACAGAAATATTTAACATGGAGCCAACATATTCTTTTTTCCCATAATTTTATACAAAGTAGTCAATGTAGGCCTGTTTGTTATTTTATATTTAGGAAAAGTACGTTATTTTGTCAGTACTGTTTCCTTATAAATTTATGCAAGTTTTTGCCCTCAATGTTTGCTATTAAAATGTATTCTGAACGGAAGAATTTATTAAAAAATGACTCGATAACAGCTTCCTAAAATAATATTCGAGACAATATTGTATGATCTAAAAATTACGTCAAACATACTATTAAAACTTACTTTAATTTACAATATTGAAATGAATTACATTGAAATTAATAATCGAAATTTGCCAAAACATAATATTTGTTAAACATACTAATGACTCAGCAGTAGTCGTTTTGCCAGGAAACTGAACCTTCTTCACTCGCGAAATATCTACATAATTCCTCGCGTATTTGTTTAGCAAGAACGGAAAGTTTCTTTGGAACTCGTTTTAATCACAATATTGTCTCCGTAGACATTCCTTCCACCATTCACTGACAAGTACCAATTGTTTCTTTGCTGTATCTTCAGAGTTGAATGTCCCTAATGGAGAATATGATGCAGTTGATGACTGACTTTTGCGTTGGTTTTCTTTGAACTCTGGTCTTCACGGTCCAGACTATCAATGAAAACTCCTCTACGACAGTTATTACCACTACGCTAGCCACTCCTTCAAGCTGTTCACAACGTGATACCAAAAGGTGATATAATCCAATGGCAGAAGTAGTCTATTCAGTAATGAAAAGTTTTGAAAAATAGTTGAAACAAAAGACGAATTTGATGCGTTTGCGGAGCTTTAGTTTAGCTTAGTTTAAGTTGTATTAACGTCCCATTTTTTGAAGCAATACGGTGACTATTTTGTAACGGACCTCGCCATTTTGAACCACGGTCAGATGACGAGAACTGCACCTGTCGTGGCACCCCCTTTCCAAACTCACGCACCACACAAGCGGGAGGCAGTTTGACTCCCAGTAAATAGGATTTAGCCTGCAACAGGCCCATATACGGGGCGGATCTGCGGTGGAATCGGGTTTCGAACCTGGAATCCTCTGGCCCTGCCGTTTCCCAATTACGTAAATGCACCGATTTGCATGATTTGTCAATAGCAAAACAAGAATTAAACAGGTTTTATTTGATCTAGAAATGCCAAGCCTAAATAGGCAATGTAGCCATTTACCATCTCATTCGCTGGATTCTAGCATGCCCGATACCATTGCAACTACTTTTAGTGAACCCTCATTCAGTTATAACTACAGGCTTTCAGAAGACAACAATTTACGTGACGTTACTAATGAGGACAATGATTAGACCATCCTTTCGCAATATATAATCTAGATTAACGAGAGATAATTAGTAGTAACGTTCAAATTGTAGACGTCAATTGTAAACGTTACTATAATTGCAACGTTATGTTCCAACTGTAACGTTAAATAATGTGACATTTGATTAGCCTTATTCCTGATATTACTTTGCACCCAGTCTTTTTTTTCTTTAATTTGGTGTGTATAATTTAATGAATAAAATAAACGTATTTGAGTGTGCCTGCTAATATTGATATTACTTTCTTCCTCAAAAATACTTAAGCAGGTAATAATATTCTAAAATATTTTTGAAATGTACTTTTCATCATTTCATTAATATTTACAAGTTGCTTAGTTGAAGTACACTTAGTTAAGCAGATACAATATTTATTATGGACAGTATAAACATGACCGTACTATTTTAAACATTTCTGAACTATTCATTATTGTTTTAAATTTTAGTTTTTTTTTTTATTTAAATTTAAATTTTTCAAGTGAAAAACAGATTAAAATGTGTTGGAGAACTATTCACTACCGAATCTGTCAACAATAAAAATATAGTTGTCGAATATCAGCGCTGATAGCGTTTTATTTTATGACCACTGCTTTGAAAACAACTTTAACCTGTAATATAGCCATTTCAATTACATAAATTTTAAAAAGTAATTTGTATTATTTGTACAATTATAAATAGTAATTTTTACACAAGTTACTGCTGCAAGCACAACATCCTTCATTTTCGACATCTTGACGAATGAAGAAATGATAAAATTTTACACACATTTTTTAAGGTTTTTTTTGTAGTTAATTCTTTAAGTGAAATACACAGTGGATAGTTTGCACAAGACTTGACATATTCATAAGAAAAGCTTAAGGGATTAAAGAATATATGAAAAATACTACTATTTTAATCTGTAAACTGACAGCATCCTTAAAAATTTTTTGAATAAATGGATATGTTTCACTGCATATAATAAATTAAATAACTGCACACATTTACATATAATTTCTTGCATTTAGACGAGAACAATTAATTTTAAAAATTCAAAAGGCCATTTCACAACTCTGTGTTCAATGATGAAAAAAGTCATCGAAAGCACATTTCCTCTATAATGTTACAACCTATCGGATGCAAAAATTGACATTATAAAACTGGACAAAACTATTGACACAAATGATAGAACAAATATTACACATTAATTTAAATTTTGTATTTGTAAGTTATGCGAAGTAAAACAGCATTGTAACTAATTTATTACAAAGATGTTATAATCCTTGACATCGCATTCTTTTATTATAATGAGTACATAATGCTAAAAACTCAATTTTTTTAATAAATAAGGATAATCCATATTTTTTTGGAATGTGATTGATAAATTTAATATTTAAAAAAATGAGAAATTAATGGAATGTTAAATATACATAAAGCAAAACTTCGCTAAAAATGCTTTTTTTTTCTTTCAATTTTGATAACATCTTTAACTAAGGTGACCAACTTTTTAACTATGAAAAGGAGGACACAAATAACTATAATATTGCAACTATAATATTGAATACTCTGTCATATGATAAATGCATAATAAAAACACTTGTAACATTTTATATTGTAATTATGCTTACATGATTATTAATTTTTTATTTAAATGAGTATCATCGAAGATGGAGATTTACAGATTCGTCTTCAAATATCAAAAAGGAGGACGACTCATAAGAGGATGCTTTTCGAGGGAGGACTTAAAAAAGGACAGTCCTCACTAAAGGAGGACTACCTTAATTTAAAATATAGATGTCATTACACATCTAAGGTACAAAATATATATTAAAAAGATTTAAAAACCAGATACTTAAAATCCAAGTCTTATATGTATGCATACAATGAAACATTGATATGTAAGTAACAGTGTATATCAGAACAATTAACATTATGAGAGAAAAAAACAATGTCTAAAATGCATTTCTTACCAATAAATTTTTCAAACATAAATGAAGCACGCCTTTTCTTGGTGATGCTAAAATCCCCGCTGCTAAGTAAATCTTAAGTTTTATCTGCATATCAGTTGACATTAGGGAATTCAGAAGTATATCTTTTCATTCTATTCTTACTGCATACTAAAAGTTTCATATAGAGCCACCCCAACGAATTTGCTAATAATCCTGAGTCAAAGCACTTAACAGTCAAATAACAACATCTAATGCTGAGTTGAAAGGTGCACAGATAGGATCACAGGCAGCTGCATTTAGGTGTGATAAACCCAGAATTTGTATTGCAAGAATTCATCAAAATAATGATAACAGAATATGGCGATATTTTTTGTTATGCTGAAAATTGGTTTAATTATTCGTAAACCATATATGGTGCACAACAAATTCACTTTTTGTGGGTATAGTATGGATTCAATATCTTATGTGGTATTTGAACTGATCTCAAATTTGTGAATTTGCATATTCTAATAGGAGGGCCATGTTCATTGCCAGGGATGGCGCCATTGGGGGACCAGAATCCCTCTGTAGGGGCCTGTCAAGGAAAATTTGTGTACCCCGTTCACGCAACACGGTATTCAACTAGTACAGAGGTTCTCAACCTGTGTACAACAACACACCCAACGTACCCCTAGTCGTACCCTGTCAAAGTCGGTAATGGCGGACGCAAGAGAATATAAAAGATTGAAAAAGTTGCAGTATTTTGTTTTCGTAAGTTCGTGTGAAAAGTAAAAGTGAAAGTTGTGCTAGTCTAAAACCTACTCTCAAAATAAGAAAAAAGAAAGCAAAAGAAAACCTGGTAAATGATTGATATTTTGTCTTCACCAGCCCCGATTATGCATGAATCACTAGGAGCCAGTGTGGTCTGCTTTTTATTTTTGTTCTTCTAGTTTAGGCTTATCGAGAACAATCCGGAATCCTCTCAAAGATTTTTGTTTTGACGTTTTTATTAAACGCACGATTAAACGCAGGCATCATTAATTGCTGAATTGGGATGCATAATGAATAACGACTGTTCATATAAATCTAGCTTTGTGTTTATGGGTGCTTAATTTCATTGGTTTGGTGGCACAAAGCTGGTGTTTGTAGGCTATGCGTGCTCAATTTGAAGTGGTTATCTTTAGAGTGACTTCAATTCGATATTGTTTGATTTCTCGAAATGGGCAAGTGGTCGAAAACTGGAACTCTTAAGAGATCGGCATCTAGAACTGAAATTCGAACCACCGATTTGGCAGCTATGGAAATAACTGTGGATCAAGAAGATGATAATCATGAAGTGCAAAGGCCGACTGATTGTCCTGTTCAGGTAAGAAATAAAAGTGATTTTGTTAAAAAAAAAAAAACTCAAAACATCAGTGCAGCTATTCTCAGCCTGTGGGGCGCGTCATAACACTAAATGGGGAGAAAATATTATTTAAAAAAATTGATTAATTTACTGAAAGGAAAGTAAAAAAAAAAATAAATTCTGACCTAATAGAAAACAAAATACACATTTACACTGATATAATACACTTATAAATAGGATTGTATCAGTACTGCATAATGATAATAATAAACTTTTCAATGCTAAAAAAATGCATTGCTAGTAATTAAAAATGCATTATTTTTGTATAAATTTTTATTGTATGAGGGAGGGAGCGATGAAAATTATGGTTGAAAATCGGGTTGCAAACACTGAAAGGTTGACAAACACTACATCAGTGCGCGTCCGAAGAAGAGAAAATATTCTAACGAATATTTAAAATATGTATTTTACGTCACGGGTGATGTCCAAAGATTGTCCAAAACCACTCTGCGTTGTTTGTGGAGAGATGTTAAATGGCAGCATGAAACCCTTTACTAATGCGCCATTTAGCGGCTAATTCAACTAACATTGTTCAAATCTTTGTGTGGAGACATGGGCAACCTACATACTACGTTACTTTTGCGCACAGAAGTGAGATGGCTTTCGCGAGGAAATGTACTCACAAAATTGTTTGAACTGAGACATGAAGTTCATATGTTTTTTGAAGACCACCCTTTTACGATGAATTCTAAATTTTATGAAAGTGAATGGTTGCAGCAGTTTGCGTACTTGTCTGACATTTTTTTTCAGACATTTTTTTAAATGAACTTGATTGCAGAACCATTCCATAACCATTTTTAAGGTAATTGACAAAATCGAGTTTATGATTAAAAAGCTGAATTTTTGGGAATCCTATATAAAAAAACCAGTATGAAGTTTTTGACACACTTCACAGCTTTTTATCTGAGAACGAACTTAAACTAATAAAACAAGTTCAAATTTAAAAGACTTGAAGTTGTCATTCAGACAATATTTTCCGAAGCGCAGTGATGCAGATATGTGGATTTTAAATCGATACAACGAAGCGCTTTTTCAAAAAGCTGGAAAATTAACAATGTCTGAAAAAGAACAATTTATTGAACTTTCCACTGATTCTTCATTAGAATCTGAATTTTTAAAAAAGAAATCTGATTGACTTCTGGGTAGCAGTGAAAGAAGAGTACCAAGAACTCGGTGTTAAAGCAATAAAATATTTAATACCTTTCACAAACACAGAAACCGTGAAAGAGCATTCTCATCTTATACATATATTAAGAATAAATATCAAAATAAGCTTGACGCAGCTCCGGACATGAGATTATAACTTTCTTCATTTGAACCCAATTTTATAAAACTCAGCTCCACGAAACAAGCACGAGGATCGCATTGAAATTTCTCTTGCACTTGAATAACTGATTATTACGAAATGTAATTTTTAGCTAACCTTATAAGTGAATGTGAAATTATTACAATACTGTTTTTATTTATTTTGCCGTTTAACTAATACTATTTTAAAATCGGAATAAAATATAAAATCAAAAATAAGTCCTGCAAATGCCATTAATCCGCGTTATTTGATTCTTAAGCTTACCTTAAGTCCTTAACATTATTGATAAAAAAGTTCTTTGCATAGACGGATGATTGGGGGGGGGGGGTATGACTGTCGCGGGTACACGAAAATGAAAAGACTAATCAAGGGGTACGCGAGGGAAAAAACGTTGAGAAACCCTGAACTAGTAGATAAATTAAGATCTGGCAAAAATTTGAGACCAATTTCAATACACCCCTCCCCCAGTACAGCAGGTCGTGCCCCCCTTTTGGGCAGATCATGTTTCCGTCGGGCAGACTCTAATGCCACTCCCGTTCATTGCTAAACGAAGTGATGTCTAAAACTCAAGGGTTATTGTGCATAAATTTTGCTACTTCTTGACTTGCAAACTATTCAAACCAGTAAAGTATACAGTTTAATATGCTATAATTTTGATTAGTGGCCCCAAAAGAGAAGAAACAGTACCCAAAGAGAAGTACTGTCATAGACGTTTCATGCGCGGATTATACTCCTTAAAACATGTTGCAATGAAAGATTTCACAGACATCCAAAGAGTATCGTTGCATTATCATCAAAAGTTGTATCATTGCATTATTATCAAAAGTTGTATCATTGCATTATCATCAAAAGTTGTATCATTGCATTATCATCAAAAGTTGTATCATTTTGTACCACATTGGTAATATCCTAAACTTGTTCATTTCTTTGAAAAAGTTACTTGGAACAAAACATGGAAGACAATCAACAAAAGATAAAAGACACAGTATAAAGACGAGAAATTTCAAACCTTGGATGCTGCATATCCTACTTCGAGGACCAAACTCGTCACCTCCATCTGGGCAGTTTAACTGTCCATAACACTGGAATTCTTTCCAAATGCATTCGCCGGAACCACACATGAATTCATCATCAGAACACCTGCCATTACCTATATATAACAGAATACAGTTCATTTAATTTTATGAATCAAGAAAAAATAATAAAAAGATTGTATTTATTGCCCAAATTTTATTTACTTCAATTTAATATAAGCATATGCAAGAGAAAAATAATGTACAAAATATTTTGGAAGTTTCTCAAAAATATGCTTAAATGCCAGTGTTCATTTGAAAAAGATTGATTTATCACTATACTTTCAAACTTAAAAATTAAGAGTCATTTGAACTAAAGTAAATAATATACAATTCATAAAATAATTTTAAATTTTGTAATCTTGTATAATTATTGTATAGGCGTGAGGTCTTTCTGAGGGTTGTTGCTTCAGCTCTTTTAATTGATTTTACCATTACAATAAGGAATTTTGGAAATATTAACTTTTAAATCCCCTTGTATCTTCTGAACTAATGCTGCTATATAAAAAAGTAGGACTTTTTGGTAGGAAATTGTATGTAGTTTAATTTTGTAATTGAATGTTTTTCTATAGAACGGATAGTTTTCGAGATATTTCAGAAAAACTGAAAATGCCCCCCTTAAACCCCCCGGCCCCCCCCCCCCCCCCCCCCCCCCACCGGCGGGGACTTTTAGTAAGTAGCTTAGGACACCACCAACAACAACTGTGCCAAATTTCAAAACTACACCATTTTCTTTTTCTATTTTTCCTTCGTTGATTGGACTAAAAAGAGTCACGCGGGTAAAGTAGTCCTACGCCTTTAACATCAGCGGCTGTTTGAAAAAGACAGTCTCCCGTCATTTTTGTCCTTACTTGAAAACATTTCTTGTTTTTTACTTATCCGTAAATAGATCATATCAACAATATTAAATGGAAACTTAAGTAGATTTAATTTTATTAAAAATAGCTTCTGAAAATTCCTTTATCTCAAATTTTAATTCGCATGAAAAATGCCGCTCCAGTTTTGCAAATATAGATGAATCTGTCTAAAAAAATTAGTAGGAAAATATATTGTTTATATTTTCGCCTTCATTCTAATCTTTCTTTTTAAATTTTTTTCTGTATTTATGCTGGCGGGAACCTTATGTTTTTAGATACTCAAGCTATGACCAGGAGACAAAAATTAAATAAATAAATAAAACCCCTTTAGCAAATATTGAAAGAAAAAATTTAAGAAATATTTTGATGTAATAGAGTTGGATGATGTGTGGCTAAGAATATATAAGCATGAGCTATGTAAGTGTTTGAACTATACTGATGTTATTAAATTTATAAAATTACATAGGATAGGATGGGCAGGCCATATTATTCATATGCCAAATAAATGCACCCCTAAAAAGTTCTTTATTGCAAAACCAATTGCAATACGTCATTTCTAGCCATGCGCCTTATAGACGTAAAACTTTCCTCCACCTCTCCAAAATTTAAATTATCTAGAGTTGAAGTTAAAAAATATATTCTCTATAGTCAAAATAATCTTTTTTAAAATGAGGAAAACCTATTAGAGTATGATAACTTTTGATTTAACGTTTATCGCAATGATTAATATCATAATTAATGATATTATAATTAATATTATTTAATATACATAAACTGGATGAAACTTTGCAATTTGGAAGTTACTCCAAAATGTTTATTTAGAGATATAAGTGCTTTCGCAAAATATTACAGAAGAAAATTGTGATACTATATTAGCATTAACTTCAAATTTTAATGGAATAATTCTCTAACACATTGTCAAGTATTCTATAAGTTCCGCATTATTTCGCGGAAAAATTTGTATATTATAAGCAAGAAAAATGCGAAAAAATATGGGATTTTTAAAGAAAAGCTTTATATTTTCCAGAATAAACGTGCTATTTTTACAAAAAATCCATGTAAGCAATGTGCATAGCAAATAAAACCATTGGTGAAATTTGTAAACTATTATCAACTTTCTGTTGAACGGTGCGAGCCCAAATTTTTTTCGCCTTCATCAATTTCCAGTGGCGGCAATCGCTCCACTGCTTTTTTAGGAAAAAAATTTTATATTATTTTCCCTGCCTAAAACTAGGAATTACAAAAAAGCAATAGTGTTCAGGAAAAAGTAGCTAATTTTTTCAATACATTTTTAAATTTTTCTGTCTACCCCTATACTCCCGGGTATTTTAGATTCTATAAATCTTTTGCCGCCTCATGCTTTCCACTAATTCGACACCACTGTCACTTTCCGCTCTGTCCCCTAAATGTCCTCGTGACAGAATCTTCACAGTAAAATGTGAATAAAGAAATTTGGGTTGTGTTAGGACGTGTGGAGAGACTTGGCATGAGAATTAAATCAAGAGACGCTCTTCAATAATTTTAGAGGTGTGTGGAATGCAATTATATATTTTTGTTAAGTCCCCCCCTTTTCCCAAGTGAGTGTTATTTTGGTTTGTAGCCAATTGGTGAGCGTTTTAATGGTTTGATTGCAGAAAAGCGAATTTGATTTTTTTTTTTTTTGTTATAGATTGCTTGTGATTACTTTTAAATAACGCAAAATTCTAAACGAGGAAGGCTAATATTATTGATTTAAATTTCACTTCAGTACATTGTCATTCTCGAAGCATAAAATACTGTTATCGAAACATCATTTGTTCAGGATTTTCAGCTAGGGAAAAAGAAAAGACAATCATCAAGGAATATGCGTTTTTTTTCACTAACAAGGGGAAGGCACGACTTGGGAAATTCAGATCGGAATGAAAATTTGTATATGAGTAGTATATCTTTAGGGTGTTCAACCATTATTATAATAAAGTGCAATGGCGAACCATTTCGGAGAAAATGGCCCTCAAACTTTGGGCACAGCTTATATATATGTAAGTGATCACTAGCAGACAGTGGCCGGATGGCTGAGACGTCAGAGTTCTCGCCTACTGTTCGCTCGGTCAACAGTTCGATCCTGGTTGTGCTTTTTCCCCATTTTTATTATTTCAAATTAAACGAAAAATTAAAATATTAATTATTTGTAGGCATAAAATAATTGTTCATTCATATGATATTTGAATTATAGTTAAAATTTAATTTATAAGCAATAAAATGATTATAAATACATCTTTAATGGTGATAAATAATAACTATAATGACTCGCATCATCAAACATTTTTGTTTAGGCTTTATTTTAGAAATTCATTCTACATTTATTAATTATTTGTAAATTTATCTTTCGTTTACTACTAGTAATTAAATATTTCTACATTTAATTACATACAAGAACCAGAATGATAATTATAATAAAATCATTCGAAACACAAAATATTTTGACATCTTACACAATTAATAAATGACGATTGTTCATAAGAATCTCATCTGGTTCTTTAAGTGATTCTTGTGCGATTCCATCTTCAACCTCCGAAACGTTAACAATATCTTTATTCATAGAATATTTTAACTATCCCTATTATGATAATTTAATGAAAAACCGGTACGAAACACTTCAAAAGCCAAAGCGAACAACCCTGTTCGTTCCAGAGTTTCTAAAGGAATAAGAGTAGTAGAAGAATTTCATACGATAGTGAGTAAAAACATTTACCCATTTGTCCCTTTTCAATCATTGTAATTTTGGACCATCTGTCTAAGCCTTTAATACATAGATTAACAGCTGCACTCGTTCGATCTTTAAAATATTGGACCGTCAGCATATGTATTTCATGCATTAACATCTGCTCTTTATTGTTTCCAAGATAAAGTAAAAAGGAAGCATTTGTAAATATAGAAACCTAATAATTTAAATCTTATAATGATTTTAAGATTGCAAATTTAATTATAGTTATTATTTATCACTATTAAAGATGTATTTATAATTATTTTACTGCTTATAAATGAAATTTTAACTATTATTCAGTTATCATATGAATGAAGAGATATTTTATGCATAAAAATAATTAATATTTTAATTAAAAAAATTTTTAATATTTCATTGAATTTGAAATAATTTTGAAAAAATAAAAATGAAAAAAGCACAGCCAGGATCGAACTGTTGACCAAGCGGACAGTAGACAGGAACTCTGACACCTGGGCCATCCGACCGCTGACTGCTTGTGATCACTTACTAGTATCTAAGCTATGCTCAAAGTTTGAGGGCTATTTTCTTCGAATTGGCTGGCTATTGCACTTTATTAGATGAATGGGTGAACAACCTAAAGTTATGCTACTAATATGCAAAGCTTCATCCCGATCTGAATTTCCCAAGTCATGCCCTCCCCTTGTAAGATGAACTGAAAAACCAGCTGAAGAAAAATTTCTCAAACAATTTTCTGACAGAACAGGAATTTGACTGACCTGCTCTCAAACCAAAGCCCGACCCT
Source organism: Araneus ventricosus (assembly GCA_013235015.1). Classification (NCBI taxonomy): domain Eukaryota; kingdom Metazoa; phylum Arthropoda; class Arachnida; order Araneae; family Araneidae; genus Araneus; species Araneus ventricosus. Next base: position 4,978 of record BGPR01026726.1, on the reverse strand, counting down.
CTTCGTACCCTAAGGCGAAGGGGACTTGAGGTTTTTTTATGAGGGTAGGAAACCCTTGAGTTATTTTCAGGTGCCAGAAAGTACCATTTATTTCCTTCTTGGCAAAAAGGCTAAAAATTTGATGAAAAAGATGGCGTCACAGCCTAGTAAACTTCAGCGCCATCTCTTGGGAAAGAGGATTTTTAAAATTCTACGAAACAAGCCTTAAATATTTTCATTTCAAAAATTGCTTAAAAATATACAAAAGCGATACATCTTAAATTGCCTAATAATGATAAAGAGCATAATTACACAATTAAATACTAGAAAACAGTCAAAGTGACAATAATATTTTGATGATAAATTTTGAAACGTTTCATGTTGATAACTCGAAGGAAGATCATGTCCATCCCAAACTTTCCCTATGGGATGGGAATCCATCTCAAGTAGTAGTGTTTCGTAGGTGGGGAAGTTTGACAAGAGGGACACACTCGAAATCACTTAGAAAGGGGTTTTGGGATCGAGCAGAGCTTCTAGGATCGCCAGTGAAGTAGGAGAACACCGTGCCGGGAATGAGATTATTGCCTGTTAATTCAGGCAGCTAAAATAATGATATTTGGTGAAGTGAATTAAGCAGATCTGTCGAGATTTTGGTAGCTTAAGATGATTTCCTGTCTGCAATCATCTTTCTTAAAACAGCATAAAAAAACATATTGTGCCACATAATTCCAAATTCTATTCATCGAGTCCCTAAAAAACAAGTCTGACAGTATTTTATGAGTAGTTCTTCACATAACAATTCTACTCTAAGGATTCATAACATAACTTATAAAGTGCCTTAACCCTCAACCATGAAAGAACTGTCGAATATGTAAGATACTGTACAAATGCTAGTTTACCACCTTTGTCTGAAATGCATCAGCTGGCTACAATATTAGTTGTATTATATGGAGATAGTAAATTTGTTGTAAGGAAATAAACAAACTAATATTCAATTGATGCTTTTGATGTCTTTGGTTTGAAAAGACAGATTTTATTAATTTTATATACAAAGTTTTAAGTAGTGAGTTTAAGACAGCACTTTTGTATGGTAAACTTTCCAATGCATGAAATTTTAGCATAGCAAAGGTACCTGTCTGATAAATAAATGAGTGGAGTGATTTTACAAAGTTATGTAATGCAAACTAGGTATAATTTATATCACTTTTATATAAGAAGTGAAAAGCATTAAAGAACCACAAAGTAAACCTTTTTTTAAGAGGACTCTGATAAAATTGAATCTTACGTACAATGTTTACATCGTAAGACTTGCGAAAAGTAAAGTCAAGATTGACCTATATTATTTTCTGGCAAAGTTTTATGGAAAGTGAGTTTAAGGTTGTTGGTAAACCCTTTCGTATGTCCTCCAATTTTAATGAAATTTTGTAGAGGTTGTTGAAAATCTTATCTGACAACAAAATGAGTTATTGATCTTATAAAGTTTATGTAAAATTCTGCACCACACCATACCACTATATATATGCAGCAAATTAAAGATTAGAAATTAACCAACAAAAGTAAATAATTTTTTTTTTTTTTAAGTATATCCTGATGAAATTGTCCTTGCTGCCACAATGTTTACACTGTGTTATCCAGAAAAAGGAAGTTTGTGATTTCTTTCTCTTGTTTTACTGCATTTTGTAAAACAAATTGTGTTGACTGACAAAACAGGTGATCAATAGTGACTACCAATTAATTTTACAAACCACAAACCCACCGAATGTAACTAAATTACTAAATGTGAATGTTTAGATTTGATCTGAATCCAGTAACGAATACATCTATTTAACCTCTGATCTTTATTTGTACTTAAAACGTCAATTTTTAAAAATTATTTAATATGGATATATCTAAATATAATTTGACAAAAGTTATTGAAGAGCTTGATAGTATCTTTTTCTTAAATAATTTTTTCATCATCAAAAGGACATAAACATTATATATATATAGATGATTCTAATTTTTGAGATTTCAATGATGTTAATAAAAGTAAAATATTTTGCTTCTTCTATTCATTTTCATGAGGGAATATTACAACAAAGAACAAAATAAGTTTACCAAAGGAGCGATAAAACAAAGTATATAATCCATTTCGTACTATAATGGATCCTTCAATATAAAAAGAACCATGTTTCTAATCTAACGTCTGATCACTTTCACATACAAAAAAAAAAAAATTAAAAAATAGCATTGTTCAAACCACAAAAGTAAATTAGTCTTTTAAAAGACTTGATAAAACAACCACTACAATGTTTCATTTGGTCTTACCATAAGCTAGGTGATTTCTTTTCTCTTATTCAAACGACGAAAATAAATTGACTTTATCAAACAGGAAGCACACTTAATTTACCCTCAAAAAAACATATCTAATATATTAGCTGATCTGTTAAAACGGAAAATAAAGAAATCAGCACTTTGAGGAAGAAATTCTATGGGGCCGCCCAGAAAGGCGATGCCCAAATAAAAGTTACCATCAAATAAATTAACTGTAATACTTTATAGCTGAAATTCTGAGTATGATGGTGATATTTCAAACCTTCATAAAATCTGAACATACTTTCTATGATTCATTTTAAAGACTAGTTTCAATTCTGGTAAGAACCACTTGTTTTTTCACCGCTTAGTTTTGCACTACCAATGCATTCGTGAATACTAATGATATTTGACAATGAAGATTGGCCTCAAAGCAGAAATAAAAAATTATGCCTAGCTTGACTATGCACAGGCAAAATTACTAAATGTGTTTCAACGCGAAAATCAATAACCAAGGGTTAATTGCATTTTTTTTTAGAGACGTCAAGTATTATATTCAAAAAATTGTTTCTGAAACGTTTTGCAATACAATAATTGAAATTTACACAATTAATCATTGAAGTGCTGACTGATACACAAGAATATTAAAATCACTGAACCTAATCTATATTTGAAAATTTAATTGTTAATTTATTGTTTTTTCCTTCAAAAAGTGTTTACTTTCTTTGTAATTAAATTGGCAAAACCGATTAAATCTTAACTGATCCAATAACTTTGTTGAAGGTCAACATCTTGTACATTGAACAGTTCTTGTTAGCAGGTAAAATTGTCGTTTCTAAGATCCATTTGAGGAAGTTGAATAGCGTTTTACTAAACCAAGGCCGCATTAAAAATATTTTTTAAACCCTGTCACAAATGAACTGATGTTAATGAGGTTAATGAAATCTTGGGGACTTTAAGCTTTACGCTAATGAACTCATTTTCGCCACCTTATTAAAAAATCTATTTATATTTACAGAGATAATTTTTCTGGTGAGATTTTCAATATCCATTTCTTTAATGCTTAATAAATCTACTAAAATATCAAGACTAGTACAATTCCCTTTTTTGAGAATATAAATTTTGACCTTCAATATATTCAATTTATAACAAATAATGAATAATTTAATTAAGAATGACCTGCTTACCTTGATGTACAAGAAAATCAGTTTTATATGCAACCATTTGCTATAATTACTCATCTAAAGGTAATTAAATATATTTCTGCATGATTCAAACTTACTATGTACTAACAAGAAAGATTTGTAATGTGATGGCATTGGTAAATCTCTGTATTTATATGTTTTATAATTGAATTATTTTTCTTTTTAAAATCAAAGTGTTCACTAAGATTCAAAATCGTTTGTTTCATACCTACAGTTCTGCAGATGAAAATTGATAATATTAGAAAAGAAATAGCCGTACGGGTTATTATTTGAATCAAAAGCTTTTAAAAAACACTCTGCTTAATTTTAATATCATTCTGTTCTTTCATGTCTTAAAAAAACGTCTTATGTAAACCTCAACGCATGGTAATTTAAAAGCCAGAATTTATTTGATCAATCTAGGTTTTACAACCACTATAGTCAGAGTGGGAGATGCATTTATGTATTTAAGATGAGCAAAGGAAGGCACAGCATCAAAATTCATTATAAAATTAAAGCTGGGAAGTACCTGAGTTCAGCTATTTTATTGAAATATAACAATAAACAAAAAAATACAGTGGATTTGAACAAACGTATAATGTTTAATGACAGGTATCTGGTCCATAGTGTAGAAAGGTTCACGTACAATATTATATGCAAAGGATATACAAATGAATTATGACTGTATATTTTACTCATATTTTAAATAATCCAAAATTATTTTATGAAAAAAATATCTATTCAATAAAGGAATATAGTTTTCAATGTAAAATCAATAATATTAGAAGAATATGAAATAATGAGTGACATTTCTTTTTCAAAAAACATGAAATGTAGAAAAAAATCTGGATCAGATGTCATCATGAATACAGGTAAAATGACTGCATGAGGGGGGTTAAAACTTATTAAGCCTGTAAAAAAATTTGAAATTTTATCCATAGTTTCCTGCAGGAAATTCTTTTGAGGAAACTACTTGTAACTATGGAGGAATCTGTAAATGGTTGGGTATTGTATGAAAAATTTATCTGGTTTTAGGTTAACTTAATTTTTCATTTTCATTGTTTTGTACTTTGAAGCCACTTTCTAGTTTTGACTTAATGGTCTGTTTATTCCAACAATCTGTTAAAATCCCCACTCTCAGTGAATTCATTATTCCAAATAAATCCTGGGAGTGCTTTGGAGCCCACACATTTGGATAATCATATGCAAGCTTGTCGTACTTGGTTTTTTGTAAGTCGGACCGTAGTACATTTGAACTTTTAATAATATAATCACACAAAGTATTCTTTCCTTTTGACTGTGGTGAAAACTTGTTATATAAACTTGAGCTAAAGCAGTTGGATAAAGCATCCAATGTTATGCTATCATCAATTAAATGTTTAGTTTTATTTAATCTATATAAATTAATGTAAAATAAGCTATTCCATAATGTCTCCAGCTGCCCTAAGAAACATACAATCTTGAATGCTGTAATAGCCTTATAAATTTTTTTTCCTTAAATCATCAGCAATATACCGAACGGA
>BGPR01026725.1:0-21307 GCA_013235015.1 Araneus ventricosus | reverse complement strand
TCGAGGACAAACTGACGTAATTCGCTACTCCGTAATGAAATTCCTCTCCGTTCTTCCAGTACGCATGCGCGTGGAGATAACGGATTCGCTTCAAAAGTAAATTATACGGACCGACAGACAGTCAACCCTTTGACGGATTTGGTCCAAAATTTTATACGGACCTACATTCATGACGATAAAACTGTGTATAAAGTTTTATCCATCTGGCTTTTCAAGTTTTTGAGTTATAGCGTTCGCATGACCTCGAACATACAGACAGACAGACTTCCCGTAGACGGATTTTGTCCAAAATTTGCTAGAAACCTACAAATTATGTTTAAAGGCCACATACCAAATTTCATCCCCGTAGCAGTAATAGTTTTCGAGTTACCGTGTTCACAGACAGACATAATTCCCAAATTGTGTTTTTACTTTCTCGTATACAAAGAGAAAGTATTGTAATCGTCAAAAAATTCGAACTCGAGATTTTGACGAATCTCCACGTTTTAGACCTCCCTGAGTCCGAAAAACACAATTTGGGAATTATGTCTGTCTGTGTGTCTTTGAATACGATAACTCCAAAGCTATGAGAGCTACAGGGATGAAATTTGGTATGTGATCTTTACACATAATTTGAAGGTTTCTATCAAATTTTGGACAACATCCGTCAACAGGAAATCTGTCTGTCTGTCCGTGTTTATGTGAACACAATAACTCAAAAACTTTAATAGCTAGATAGATAAAATTTGATACACAGTTTTATCATCAGAAATGCAGGTTCATATCAAATTTTGGACCAAATCAGTAAAACGGTTGATTGTCTGTCGGTCTGTATAATCATATACTTCTGAAGACGATAACTTCTAAAAGAAATGATTTAGATAAATGAAATTTGTATGTAGTCTTGCAACCTTAATTTTATATTTTTCTCCAATTTTTAGTTTAAATAGGTTTTAAAAAAAAGCGTTAAAATTGCTTTTTTTTTTTTTTGCATTCTACGACCCAAAAAAAGTCGCGAACGCTGAAGCGTTTTCCCCACCTTAAGAAACACCGCACATCTCTGGCGCGCGGTGTATTTTATTCCCCACACCCGTGTTGTTCGTATGCGAGAAAGTTTCGAGGAGGACATTCCCTTTGGTTTAAACTATTTTCATGAAATTTATTTCATTTCATAATACTTTCATTTCTTTCTTTGGAATTTTTTTCTTTGAATTTTTGTTAGTAATTTTAGTTTTTTCCCTCTACATGCAAACACTTTTTGTTCTTGCTTTAATGTGCGATGCTTCTTAATATCATTTATTTGTGAAAATTTTATTTATATATTTATTTCGTTTTGAGTGCATTTTTTTTATACTGATGTTTTTGTTTTCGGATTCAATGCTGCAAGCATTTTCCCAACTTTTTAGCTTTCTGTAAGACTGCTTTATGAATTCTTTGTTTATCTTGTGAGATTTTTTTCAACTTGTAGCTTTTATTTTTTTATTGAAATTCTGAGTTAATAGATTTAGTTTGTTTTTTTTTTAGCTTATAAAATATTTTTTTCTTCTCGTTATTTGCTTCTACATCATGCATATTACAACATAATGACAATTATTTCAGTGGCCGTTTTTCGCATAGGCAAAATCTATTCTATACACATTGCAGTGCTAAGCCCATATCAAATTTAAGGCACTAGATGGGATACACAGGCTCAAAACAATTTGGGGCCTGTATCCTCATATTGTCAAAATCCGCCACTGAGTTATTTGTCGCAATATAATATCTCTTTGCATTTTATGTAACATGATCCTTTTGCATTTAATTTCTTATGCGACTAAATTTTACTTTCTGAACAATTTTTTTAAATGATTTTCTTACCATCAAAGCAATTTTTGTGGTTCGGAGGATTGGATTTGTAATATCAGTCAATTTGAACCTTCTCTTACCTTTAAAAAAATGATGGATTACATAAAAAATGGGCAAAAAACTCTAGTTTATTCGACAAAACGAATTATTTAGTCGCTTTTTTTAATGTGTTTTTACTTTTGCTTGTTAATTATGATTTTCTTGTGTATCTGTTATGCGTAGTATTCACAATGCGAATACTTGTGATGAAATACAATATTCATAACGTAAATACTTGTGATAGTCTACAGCATTCACAATGTGAATACTCGTGATGGTCTGCAATATTCATAATGTGAATACTTGTTTTGTTGTACAGTATTCAATGCAATTACTTGTGATGATGTGCAATGTACTATTCTATCAAATAAGTAAATAAAACGTTACTTTAGTTTTATCTCTCCTGCCGAAGATTTCTTTTTTCAATATCCTGATTTCCATCACACATTTGCTACACGTTCCACATTATATCACGGACACTCGTAGGTACAGAAATTTTTTTATGCACATTAGAACAGTACAGTGACCTTTCTATAATCCAGCAATTCGTAAATCCGGCTCATACAGTAGTACGGCGTGTCAGGGAAAATTAGTAAGGAACCTTAAAAGGAAAACAAGTCACTGTATATCGATCACAGTGACCTTGGGGCGACGTAAATAATAGGATTCTGCTTAGATTTTGTAATATTTATTATATACTAGCAATTCGTTCACGGCGTTGCCCGTGGAATCAGGACTTCAACAAAACGGGAAAAAACGCCCACACTGACACGAAAAAGTTTTGAAAACAAAATCAAAACAAAAGATACATGTTATTGATTTTCCCGCTTATTTTTCTTTGCGATAATGACTTTTATCAAAACAGAAATGTATATATTATTGAGTTGAGTTTGCCCGCTTGTGACGTCAACTGCCGGAAGGAATCGGATTGTAGAAATGCATGCCGTGAATGAAAGCATATGACGTTACCTGCCGCGAGGAAGGTCACGCACCAGCCGATGAAATTATAACAATGCATTCTGGGATCGTCAGGAGAAACTCTCGCTAGCATAAAACCTGTTTGAATTGATCAGGGAAAAATTAATTTAAAAATAACGGAAAAAGACATTTTAACCGTTCTTGTTTTAAATCCGTCAGAAACGTTCCAGTTATAAGTTGAAAAAAATGAGAATTATAGAGATGTTAGAACGACAGATGCGAGAATTTGAAGAAATCCTTATTAAAAATTACCATAAAAGTGACTATTTTTCAAAAATTTCTCAAAATGCAGTAAATTACGTTAGACGTACGAAACAAACTTCATTAGAACGGAAATCGTTTGTTATTTTGGATGGTATGACTGTGTTTCTCGTACAATTATTCGAAGCCATACTATTGAGAAATGAGTGCGAAAAATCACCCAAAACAACACAAAATATGAAATAAAAAAATTTCTAAATTAAATTTAAAAATTCCGGCTTCGAGTTGCATTGAGTCACCATTACGACCACCTATGTGCCAAATTTCATGGCTGTGAGTGCGATAGATTCGTCTGGACATCGTACGCACACAAACATTGCCTTTTATAAGTAGAGATGGTATAATATTTTCTGTATAATTCTATAATATTTTATGCTGTATACATAGGTTTTGCTATTAAAATGCGTTTTTTAATGAAACAAAGAGGGATCCCGGTGGCCTGGCATAAGGTCTCGGCTTCGGGACCAGAGGGTTTCAGGTTCGGAACCCGAATCCAATTTCATCTCGTTAGTGTTGCGCGGAAGTTTGGAGATGGGGATGCCGGCTCAGGTATCGTCCTCGTCATTTGACCACGGTTCAAAATGACGAGGTCCGTCCCAAAATATTCCTCGTATTGCTTCAAAGCGAAGCAAATATAACTAAACTAAAACTGTCCAATTGCGAATGCATCGTTCTTAACATCCTTGGCTTCTTGAGTGGATCAGAAAATAAGATGAAAATTATTCGCTTGCCCCTGAAAGTAGGGATCAGAAAAACCTTCCGGTTTAAACCAAAAACCGGTTTTTTTTTGTTTCGGTTATTTTTTGCCCGGTTTAAACCGGTTATTTTTTAAAAACCCAAAAACTGGGAGAAAAGAACGGGTCAGAAGATAGGCTCGATTTTAGGTTCGACTAGACTAAAATTTACCAAGTTATAAAGCTTTGAATTTCATCATCTTAGGCCAATCACCGACAACCGCTTCCTCGAGGCGTCTGTTGGTTGGCGGATTATTGAAAGAGTCTTTATGAACGGATAAATATTGGCCAATGGATTGATTTCCTACAAAAACAATACTTATAAAAAATTTTGTCTGCAAACGGCGTCTGTTTTTTTGCAGCCAAAAAATATTTATCTTTAGTCGGAAGTTCTGTGGCGTCCGAAAGGTTAGTATGTACGTTGAATGATGTTGTTTCCGATGAGAGGTGTCGACTCACGGATCAATACATTGCCGAAAGAGTCTTTGTCAGCAGATTAGATGATAAATATTGGCCAATGAATTAATTTCTTGTGAAAACAATGCTAATAAAAAATTTGTCTATAATATTTATTTCAATAATTACTCATTTATTATTATTACATATTGAATTAATTACTTATTTATAATCATTACATATTCATTAATTAATTATTGTATTAATACTTACTTATTGTATATTAATATTAATAAAAAATTCTGTCCACAAACGTTGCTTTTTTTAAAAAAACCGAAAACCAGTTTTTGAAAAAAACCGGTTATTTTGAGCGGTTTTAACCTCTAGGTTAAACCGAAGGTGAAAAAAACGGTTTAACCGAAAACAGATTTTTTTGTGTGTGTATGTGCGCAATAACCGCCATCCCTATCTGAAAGTGTAGCCTAGTGGTTATATCCACGACTTATCGCGCTAATGTGTGGGTCATGAGTTCTATCCTTTGAGTGAGAATATTTTTTACTTTCTCGTATACGAAGTATACAAAGAGAAAGTATTGTAATCGTCAAAAAATTCGAACTCGAGATTTTGACGAATCTCCACGTTTTAGACCTCCCCGAGTCCGAAAAACACAATTTTGGAATTATGTCTGTCTGTGTGTGTGTCTGTCTGTGAACACGATAACTCGAAAACTATTAGAGTTACGGGGATGAAATTTGGTATGTGGTCTTTAAACATAATTTGTAGGTTTCTATCAAATTTCTGTCCACGGGAAGTCTGTCTGTCTGTCCACGGTCATGCGAACACTATAACTCAAAACCTTGAATAGCTAGATGGATAAAATTTGGTACACAGTTTTATCGTCATGAATGTAGGTCTGTATAAAATTTTGGGCCAAATCCGTCAACGTGTTAACTGTCCGTCGGTCTGTATAATCGCATACTTGTTAAGCATTCGTTTCAAAATTTATCTCCATGCGCATGCATACTGGTAGCAATCTCTGGTAGCAAGTGGAAGGATTACGTCACTTTGTCCTTGAGACGGAGTTCGTGATAGATTCGTTTTAGCTATCTCCTGTTTTGTTTTCGCTCGCTCGTGCCCTCGCATTAACGGAGCTCGCTAGAGTGAAAAGCTTAAACATTGCTAAGTTTTAATACGTAGGCATCTCTTTGAATATGATTCTTCACCTAAATATTTTACAATCACTATAATCTGCAATGAAAAACCTTCTGATATTCGTTGCATTCTGGGTTACAGTAGGTTCGATTTTTTATCCACGCAGGGGGAGGGGAAATGACAAATTTTTTAGCAGTATACGAGAAAGTTTAGGGGAGGCCACTCCCACTAGTTTAAAATTAATTTCGGTTTATGAAGTCATAATGGTTAAAATTGTTTTTACATTACTTTAAATTATCGGAAAGAACTATGAAATTTCAAGAATAACCTGATTTTCATATCACGCAATTTTACACATATCCCTCAACAGTCCAGGTGGTAACCCAGATAGCAAAGAAACTTGCGGAAAGGTTTCCATTTCACTTTCCATAGGCTGTCCGCGAAAGCATTTCCGCGCAAACCGTTTCGGAAACCATTGCCGCAAGGTTTACCTAGGAAAGATTTTTATGAACTACCTCACCGGCAAGGTTTGAACGAAAAGTCCGCGAAAGCATTTCCGCGCAAACCGTTTCGGAAAACATTCCCGCAAAATTGACATAGATAGGCTTTTTATGAACCACCTGTTCCATCGTGCGTAGCCCCGTCCGGTATAGTGGTTATTGCGCTTGCATTCCGACTCTAGGAACGCGGGATCGGTTCCCGGCTCGAAGGAATTTGAAGTTTGTAGGAGTACGGTTTGAAAAAGGGGGGTTCCTCTCTGCAGGAATACGGCTTCGGAGGGGGGGAAGGGGTTCTATTTTTCCGCCGAAGGAGGGCTCTTAACAACCTTTTGAAAAGGCATGAAACAAGCTTGAGGAAATCCTGAAACAAGCTTGTAATAGAAGCTTGAGGAAATCTTACAGAAAACCTTGTTTCTTGTTGACTAGCCAACCTTTCCGCTACCTTGCCGAAAGGTTCAACCCTTGTCATGGAAACTTTTGTGACAACCCTTTACCCTTGCTGACGACAAGGTTTCCAAAACCTTTTAGACAAACTTTCTTTGCTTTCTGGGAAGGTCTTGACTTCGGGCCGGAAGTTCCAGCTTCGAGGAGGGAATCAGGGACTCGCTTCGCTGGCTCAATAGATTTGCATTTGATGCATGATATCTAGGGTTGCCATAATTTCCAAGCATTGATACTGGACGTTTAACCACTTAACACTTTTGCCCGAACATCGTTCGACCACTGCGAAAGTAGACTTACTTGATTTCCCCGGTGTTAGAGATTTAATCGCTACTGGAAATTGTAAAGGGGGAATCTTTTTCCCTTCTCTAGCAGATGTAATCTCGGGACACATAAAAACCAATCCCACTATTGGCACTTATGGGAATGTCTTTTACCACTCCAAGTTGGTCATTGTGCCCGCAAGGTTTTCCGTGTTACTTTGATTGGCGCGAAACTGAGTTTTTTCTTCATCGTGTTTTGAAAACCCTCCATCTTTATTTACAATTAACAACTAATAACAAATTATTTTCAACTTTAAGACACTCAAGAAGGAATTCATTCTACTTTAAGTCACACACATACACACACAAAAACCCTACAAAGTAGAAATGTTTAAATCCTTATAACAGATAGCATCTCTCGGTCGTCGTCGAAATATAAAACCTTTCAAAACATTTCTCGCCAAAAAAGCGAAATATCGCCAAATATTGCCATCGAAAACACTCCCCATAGGCGTCTATAGTGGGATTGGTTTTTATGCTGTCGGGACCGAAGAGGCCAGACGTTCTTGTTTCTTTTTCTGTGTACCTGTTGTTCCTGTGATTCGTCCTGTGTGCGTGTGTTTGTATTTATGTCCAAATAAAAACTTTTGTGTGATGCTGGGTCCGTTATCTGGATAAATTACTGCAGGACACTTTTAACAACCGGCTTTTTCACTTTCTTTACTTTGCAATGTTTCCAGTAAATGACTCTAGAAGTCTAATTAATGTTGGATAGCAAAACGACTGTAAATCAGTTTTTAAGTCAAGTTAGGTTAGGTAAACCAATTTTTAGGTTCTTTTTTCCTCTGCGATTAAAAATTATCAAAAATTAATTAAATCAATACTTGTAACTGTTTTGACTTCTGATTTGAATTTATAAAATAAATTTGAATACAAAATGGCTTATAAAAAATGTGCTTATTTTTGGAGGCAATATGGCTACAAAAGGAAACTTAAGTGGTTAAGTGCCAAATAAATAAAACAAGAAAAAAGCGGGTTGGTAATGGTTTATTTTACTGTGAAAAAATCATTAGAATTTAAGCACTCTAATAAAATGAACACGTAGAATAATAGAATAGTTGCAACGCTAATCCTTTTTAGCCCAGTTAAATTGATTTTACTTTCTTAATTATATCATTTTGGGAGTAGGTTATTTTATAATTATAATGACAAACCAAAATTGCTTCAGTTGTCTCCACTGACAACCTGTTTCTTTTGTCCGACCATTGAGATGACATTAGGGAAAATATTTTCTCCACATTCTGATGTTTTTCCTTCCCGAGAGGACAGTTTCCCACGAGAAAAGAGTCGAGTACCTTTCACTTCAACCGCAAGCCAACTACATCTGGTGGTCATTAAGAAGACATTCGCGAAGGTAATAGCTGCAAGCGGAGAGCGACCACAATGCACAGGAATAAAGATCTGTCAGAGAGCGCATTTGGGTCGGCTATCAGGAGATTAGCGGTGCTCTTTCATGTCACACCTGTATAGCTTCTGTGGTTATGAAACTCAGGAACCATTACACGATCGGGATTGACCATTGGGAACACGGAAGTTTAGTCGTTGGTCGTCCGGGAGTCCCATTGTCCAGTAGAGTGAAAGGAAGGCGGAGCCCCACCCCTTGAGGTACGGACAAAAACGGGAGTGTTGGAGTGGGAAGGGGGAGAGCGGTGAAGAACCGAATTAGGGAGGCTCGAAATGGCGTTTCAGTCTCCGGCAGTGCAAAAGAGCTGTGTGACCAGCTCTGAATTAAAGTCGCGAATTGATTCGGACTTCGGCAACATTCGCTGAGAATCGACAATTATTTCCGAAATCTCGGCTCACCGAATTTCGAATTTCTAGCACTCCTTGTAGTCTCGTGCTTAGCCTATCACCCGGATAGGGAAATTAGTCTGGATCTCCATCTCTTCTGGAGCTCTGACTTCATCAAACTTTTAACTCAAACGAAGGAACTTTGTTTATAATCCATTAGTCCAGATTCCTTATATCTATTTAAATTATAGCTGTGTGTGAAATAAAGTACTTTGGTCAACCTAAGCATTGCACTTATTTGGTCGCCCATAGGCCAAGGTACCACAACATTTGGCATTGTGGGCTGAAATAGCAAATACGTATTCGCCACAGCTTTACTAGGCATGCCTGCTGATCAATATATTTTCAATCTGCAGAAAACTTCGGCCGTTTCTCTTCTATTCTCAATTTCATAGTTGCTTCACAGTTTTTATTGGTATTATTTTTCTCTAAATAATCTTTTAGATATGCAAACTGGTTAAGGAAGGAAACGGGACAAATAGTAATACGGGACTGAATAGTGAAATACGGTGACAGTCCCGGGACGTATGGCAACCCTAATAATATCTTCGTTTTAAAAGCATTTTACTTCGCTAATTAATTATTTCAGAGAAACATTTGATCACCGACATTATCCGCATCGCAACACAACTGAAAATCAGCGAGCGATGATAGCAGAAATTCCATTGTTTTAGGTGATGTCATAAATTGAATTATCAGTGATAATTTCCTTTTCTCTTAGATAAAAATGATAACAAAATGCAAATAGCAGCTGCCAAACGATATCCGCATTTATTTTTGATAATCTGCTTTCGACTTTCGACCGTTCTGACAACTGATATCTCAGACGAGGTGCGTCGTTCAGAACGTTCGAATGAAAACAAATGGTAAGAATTCCTTCTTTATATGATCTTATTGCCTAAAAGCACTAAAATAAATGAATACCCACCAAGGAAATTGTAATCGTGCGTGAAATTGATGCGTTCTCGTGCTTTTATGACACTTCCATTTTACGTGTTTCATGTTTGTAAAGTTGGAATTTTGTAATGGAATTTTTGCTTATTTTCTGATGTGCTAAGGTTTTGAAATTTTGTACACTTGTATGTGTTTTCAATGACATTACACTATTTTAATATTTTGAAGCACTTAATCATCGGCTAATTGATTAATCAATCTAGTTTTAATTGAACACGAATGGCGCCAGCTGGTAGAGCACTCGAGAAGGATTATTTCAAGATTCCATAATATTTATGAATGAATTATGAAAGAGTTTTCTGTTTTGTTTATTTTGAGCCCACAGAACTTCCATACACGGAATCCACTTCCGTTTTCCGATAGCCTTTCAATTTAAGTAATCGTTAAATCCAGTTGGATGCTTTATCGAAATTTAACCGCTAGTGATTACATAAATCGTTTGGTTAAAAAAATTAACCGCCAACAACAAGCCTTAGAAGTCTCCAAAAAGAGCGATAACGAACAATTATGGCAGCTTTTCCACAAAAAGAGGTTCTTGTATTAAGTAAATATGAGAGCTACAGCAATTAGGAACATGAAATTTAATAATAATAATAATTTAATTTTCATACAGAGTGTTGAAATTTTGAAGATTCTCATTGATGAAGCATTGCACCGGAAGTCGGTCGGTGTAGCGGAAGCTCTACGTTATCCCAGATAAGCAAAACAGAAAACTCGTCCATAAATTAAAGATTAAAAGTAGAAAATAATTAAAATAAAATATTACATTTTTTAGTATACTAATAAAAGTGTCTTTTTAAAAACTCTATCAGTGAAATTTATTATTTATGCACCTCTGTTCTTAAAGTAAGATATAAACAGAAGTGCGTGTAATCTTGTAATCGATTTTTCAATGACTTTCTAATGTTCTAGGGTTTTGAAATTTTGTTTGCTTGTGTGTTCTCGATGACAGTGCAACATTTTAATTTTTGCATCATTTAATTAATTTTGCAGCATAAAATTAATAATTTAATGTTAATCGATTCATTTAAATACATTTTAATTCTATACATGCAGCGCGCATATTTACGGATCCTACATAGCAGAGAAAGAGGTCGCTCCTCATTGGCTCTCAGCGTCACGTGATTTGACTTGCTTCTAAGTGATGTCGTGACACTAAACAGTTCTCACCAATGCTGAAAGTTCCTCCTTTATTTGTTTTATTCTAAAAATGTATTCATCATTTTCTTGAGAAACATCCAAATAATCATAATCGGAAGGTAGTGTTGATTTCTCCATGATGCGATCGCAGAAGACAAAATAATAATTGAGATCCCGTCGAAGCGCCATGCTATGATACCATTTAGAAGCAAGCCAAGTCACGTGACGCTGAGAGCCAATGAGAAGCGACCTCATTCCCTACTATGTAGGATCCGTGATTATGCGCGTAGCTCCATCTGGTACTGATGCTGACAGTTTCAGAATTCACCTTAATATTCGCAATAATGAATTATGACTTAAAGACGAAGAAGTAGAAAACAATTAAAATTAATAAGTTCTACTTTTTGTAACACTGATAAAAGTGTGTTTTAAGAAAGGCTTTTTTTCTGCTTGTTAGTTTAACTTGACTTGTTTCATGTTTGTGAAGATGGAATCTTGCAAACAATTTTTCATTTAATTCCTGATGTTCTACAGTTTTGAAGTTTTCTGCTCTTGTGAGTTCACGATGGCAAAACACTGTTTTAATATTTTCAGAACTTAATTATCTATTCATTTAAATGCACGTGTATTCTGTTTTCTGTATGCCATTGCTATCCTATATTCTTGAGTCCTGTATCCTATATTAATGTGTTATCTTGTGTTTGCATGCTCTCCGTTTTATTTTTACTTTATTTGTTGCTTTGATATTATAGTGAATATTTCTGTTTCTGCTTTCAATGCATTATCTGTTTACTATACCTAAGTTTTTCTGAAATACTGTAACAAGAAGGTTTTTTCATTTTAATCTTGAAAGAGCGCACTTCTTAAAAATAAGAAAATTCCGATAGTTGTATACCGTCGCTTAATAAGCAACATCGTCTTTCTCAATTTTTTGAAATTTCAAGAAGTAGAAAATACTGAATTTTTCGCAACCAATAAAACATGCTGTCTCATCTTCATATCAGACGTGAAAAAAATCAGAAATATTCGTTATTGGTTGCGAAAAATTCCGTTTCTTAGCAACCAATAACGAATATTTCTTTTTTTCACATCTAGTTGGAACATGCTGTCTCATCTTCATATCAGACGTGAAAAAAATTCAGAAATATTCGTTACTGGTTGCGAAAAAACTGAATTTTTCGCAACCAATAACGAATATTTTTAAATTTTTTTTCACATCTAGTCGGAACATGCGGTCTCATCTTAATATCAGATGTAAAAAAAAAATTCAGAAATACTCGTTGCTGGCTGCGAAAAATTCCGTTGTTTCTTCCTTTTTAAAATTTCAAACAATTGAGATAGGCGATGTTGTTTATAAAGCGACGATATATTATGTTTTAAAGGTGTAGTTAAATGCGATGTAACATTTTTTAATACGCCGTTTCTTTTTCCTTTAAAACTGTCAGCATCAAATTTCGCATACCATTCAAATTCCATGGTAATACAGTCGGACCTCTATTTAACGAACCTCTATTTTGCGAATTTCTCTATTTTGCGAACTTTTCCTTGGAACCAAGAACATTTTGCGAATTTCTTCGTAAAATAACCTCCAAATAGCGAAGTGCATTCTCTATTTAACGAACTTTTTCTTGTGATCTAATATTTTTTTTCTCCCTATTCCTCAAAATATTTCTAAACATTTCAAATTTATTCTTACTTTTAACACATTTTATGGTGATCAATGACCTTGAAGCTGGAAAATGTCAAAGCGAAAGTGCTTGAGCATCAAAGGAAAAAATTTAATTCTTCATGAGGTGGATAAAGGCGTGAAAAAAAAGGATATTGCTTTAAAATCTGGTATTCCTCTAAACAGCTTATCAACCAGAATAAAAAAATCGTGATAAGATACAAAATTATGATTCATCGAATTCTTGTTCAAAACGTTCAAAAGCATGTGTCTATGAAGATGTGGATGAGGCAGTTTTGAAGTCGACAGTGTGAAGAATAAAAACAATACAGCAATAGATTGCGATGAAGACGAAGATGATGAAGATGGAAATGATCATGATGCAGAAATCAACAAACCTTCGTATGATAAAATGCTAAAATTCATTAATTTTAATATAAAATTATTTTTTAATTGCAAATACAGTGTATTCCCGGACAATGTTTTGTTTTATTCTTCTTTTCGTGACAGATTTCTTTTTTATGGGTAAAATATATAAAACAAATATATTAATTTGCAAAATAAAGGTGTGATTAATTACTTTTTTAATAATATTTAGTGTTTATGAATTTAAAATCTGTTTTGTGTAGTTTAAAGTATTTTAAAAGGTGAATCTCTATTTAACGAATTTTCTATATAACGAACTTTTTTTCAGGATTTAGAGACTTCGTTAAATAGAGGTCCGACTGTAGTTTAAAGAATTCGCAATCTCCGCAAATACTACTCTGCAAACATAAATGCAACAGATTTCATGCGCGAGGTGTCATCAGGTAGCAAATTTTAGAAAAAAAAAATTTATTTCAAGATTCACAAATACAGTGATCTCTCACTTATGCGCGGGCGCAGGGGACAGAGAAAAAAACGCGCATAAGTGAAAAACCACAAAAGGGAGTTTAAAAGTGAAGCATCAATGCAGTGTGCATATATTGTTAACTAATGCTATGTATATACTACTGAAAAATGTAAATAAGATTAGTTTCAAAATGCAAATACGTGTATAACTTCCGTTAATTATTTTTTAAAAACACAAAGAAAAGGAAATGCTCCCGATTTTTAAAAATCTCTCTCAATGTCGCATTCTGGGGCATTAAAATGCTCCGCTGAAGCTTTTTTCGAGGTGCAAGGATTTTCTTCGAATTTTTTGATAACATCCATTGTAAACGAAAGCGACAATTTCGGGGGGGTTTTCTGCCATTTTAAAACGTAACCATCTAACCAAAACTGCAAAGATGGTTCTTTCGTTAGCGATCACTGTCACTTGGTGCGTACAGTACTAACCTCTTTAATTGGCTACTGAATGAATGAGACTTTTATTGACGTCAATCACAAGAACCCCCACGTACACCCAGCAGTGGCGCTGGAATTTTCCCTGACAGGGGGAGGCAAGGTCTGCCCGACGGGGGCACTACCTGCTGTACGGGGGGACAAGTTTAATGAAATTGGTCTCAGATTTTCACCAGATCTATATTTATCAACTATTTGAATACCCGTACAAAACTTTTTCCCGACAGGGGGCCCTGCGTACACCCTTGTGCATAAGTTAGGGGTATGTGTTCCTGGAATCTGAACAATAGAGAAAGGGGGAAGGAATGCATTCCTAGAAGCAGAGCAAAAAGGGTTTTGTTCTGCTGGAAAAAAAAAAAACTTTTTGAACAAAGAAAATTTTTGCGACGCGCATAAGTGAAAGGTGCTTTTTTAGTATTGGGCATAAATGAATAAGAGTTATCATTGTTTTCCCGTATCCCTGGCCGGGACCGCGGGAAAAAACGCACATAAGTGAAAAACGCGCACAAAAGAAAGCGCGTACAAGTGAGAGGTCACTGTATGCATAACAATGATTATAAATTGTAGAGTAAAGGGAGAAGATATTTAAACTAAAATAAATTATACTTGTTAGTACACTAATAAAAGTGTATTTTTAAAAGTTGGTTTTTGCCATGAAAATAATGCATGCATACGGGCATTGTTTATGTTATATCCGGCAAAAATCAATGGCCAGACAGCAGCAAATAGCAATCTGGATACTATGAACCATGCATAATAGCCCCCATTACAAGCGTCTCGTGTGGACTCCTTCTCAAAAAGAGATACGTTCTCGTGTGGACTCCTCCTCAGAAGGAGGTACGTTCCTTCATCGACTGTAGGACCACACCAGTACTGTTATACCCCTAGGAGAAACGATAACTTGCTTACTGACACGACAACTTCTAATCTTCGATTCTAAAGGTCCATGGAAAACGATATACAGTGATACCTCGGGTTTTTTGGTCGATAATCCGTCCGCAAACAATCAATAAAATCCGGAAACAGACGAGGAATCATGTGTTGTGTGTGTTTTTGTTTGTATTTGTGTTTTATGTCTTTGTTTGTTTTTCTTTATGTTTTTGTTTGTATTTGTGTGTGTTTTTTCTCTTTGCACGTAACTTGTAATTCATACATTCCAAATAGGCGGGTCTGTCAATTGCAACTTTTTTCTTTCTTCACTGGTCTGAATCCTCCCCGTCGATCCTTGCTGGCTCGAAACCCTTTGGGTGAGTCGGTCGGCGTGGGTTATGTATGTAACATTCTGTCTGGCCATTATTTCCAGAGGACAATACCTGTTATTATTATTTCCAGAGGACATCTGTACGTTGACAACTCAATTAATTTGTTCTAGACATTCCGAAATACATACCTGAAACGCATTTTATATGGAATAGAGTGTTTAATACCAAAAACAATAATAAGTTAGTATAAAAAGAATATAAAAGATTAAGGTAAAGAATGAATTAACATTCAACATGGCATTTATATTTTTAGACCTTTCTGAAGACTTATCTCGGCGTTTGGAAGGGGAGAGAGAGGAGCAGATATTATCGTTTGTAAGGGGAATCCCCCTCCATTTGGACTTTGGGTATCAATAGGGTTGCCATAGTTGCCAGACTTTGATACGGGACGTTTAAGTGCTAAGTAAATAAAACGTGAAAAAGTGAGTAGGTAATAGTTTAATTTAAAAAATCAGTAAAGTTTAAGCAATCTAATAAAATTAACACGTAGAATAATAAAAAAATGCAGAATAATCCTTTTCACCTCAGTCATATCTTAAGAATAATAAAAAAAGATGCAGAATAATCCTTTTTACCCCAATCATATTTTAAGAATAATAAAAAAAAATGCAGAACAATCCTTTTTAACCCTGTCATATTTTAGAATAATAAAAAAGATGCAAGAACAATCCTTTTTAACCCAGTCATATTTTAAAGGGGATTTTACTTTCTTAACTATATCATTTTCTTTTTTCACATAATTATAAAATTCGGCGCAAGTAATTTGAAAATTATAAGGGCAAGTCAAAATTACTTCAATTGTCTCCACTGAGAGCCTGTTTCTTTCGCCCGACCCTTGGTATTGACATTAAGGAAAATATTCTCTCCACATTTGAATTATGGGCTTCGATAGCAAATACGCATTCGCATAGCTTTATTAGACATGATTTCTAATCAATATACTTGTATCTGCAAAAAACCTCAGCCATTTATTTTCCATACTCAATTTCATAGTTACTTATCAGTTCTGATTGGTATTATTTTTCTCTAAATAATCTTTTAGATATGCAAACTGGTTGAACAGAATCTCAGCGTTGGTAGAATCACTGTTTCTTACTTATAAATATGCAATAGTAGTTCTATTTCCTCCCATTCAGGAACTTGGTCCGAAAACGGGACGAATAGAAATAAGGGACTCATGAAGGATGACTGATGGTAAATAAAAAATTAATTAAAAAAAACTATTGTCCTACAAAGTTTTTCTTGGCGAAAAATGAAAAAATAATTTCATTACAAGTGTATTTATTTTAACTTTACACTTCTTGGTTCAGGTTTTTATTTTTGCTTTCTTACTTTTTCAGCCAAATTTCCTCAAATTTTTAAGAACGAGATTCCTTATTAAGTATTAAATTATGCAGCGAAAGCAGTTGAGAAAACTTATTTTGAGGTTAAATTTTTAATTAAAAATTAGTAATTGCTTAGTTAAAATTTCTTTATTAAAAACTTACATGCACCGAGTGAAAAATATAATTATTAATTTTCATTAACTAATTATTAAAGTGTTGAAAATTAATTTTTAAAAAAGGCAACATTTAATTATACGTTAAAGTAGAATACAAGGCATTGCCCCCCCTCCCGTTTTACAGAAAAGGTAAAAAACTGTCGATAACAACCAGTTTTATAAAACCGAGAAATGTTTTATCTCGGTTGAGAAATGGGAAATTCCCTTTCATCCAAACACTTACCTGCATCGAGTGAAAAATATAATTATTGATTTTCATTAACTAATTATTAAAGTGTTGAAAATTAATTTTAAAAAAAGGCAGCATTTAATTATACGTTAAAGTAGAATACAAGGCATTGGGGGGGGCCCGCCCCCCGCGGGGGGGAGGGGGAGAAGTGAGGGTGGGAGGAAGGAACGTAAAATAGAGAAGTGTTTTATCTCTGTTGAGAGACGGGAAATTCCCCTTTCAGTGAACGATACCATTTTATCAGCTGCTGATTCGGCCGTTTTTGTTACTTTACGTTGCTGCGTTGAACCGCTTCATGCGAGAGGATATCATTCCTTTTATCGAATCGAGCTGTTTATAGAATGTAGAGTGAAAAGCTTCTGTTTGAATTTAGGGTTAGAAAACTGGAGACGTCTGGCTTTTTAGAAATTCAGTATGATCCAGTAGATGTGCATAAGAAGCTTTTGCAAAAATATTTGGTAAGTGTATACACATTTTCATCGACTTACGACCAGAAAAATAAATTTGAAAATTAAATTAAAATTTAATTTTAAATAATTAATTTCAGATTGTATTTTTATGTAAGTATGTACCAGGGTTGCCATTTTGGCCTTTTTAAATTTGGCCTTTTTTCAAAGCCCTTGGCCTTATTAATTTTCATTTGGTCTTTATTTCATTTTTGGCTTTATTTTCGTTATTGAATTTTAGAACAATTTTTAATTACTTATTCTATTATTTTTTAAAAAATTTTAGATGTTACACATTTCAAATGATATCAGACGAAATAGCTCCTGAATAGAACAAGGACGTTTTAAATTTCTTTCACTTAAATTTTAGTTTAATAATAGAGCATTGCACATATGCCTATCAAGTGGGATTCGTTTTCACGAAGGATAGCTTTTTTTCTAATAGCAAATGACGTTTTCATTCAATGCTTCAAATTTGGCCTTATTTTTAAGAAAGTTTGGCCTTATTTTGCTATTTTGATCTGACAACCCTGGTATGTACTTTGATATTCTTTACGAATAAAAAAAATATATATTTGTAGAATTATTAAAATATTTAAAGAAAGAAATTAATTAGATAAAAAAAATTCGTTTGGTCATAAAAGAAATTAATTTAAAAATATTGTTTGGCTGAAAAAGAAATTAATTAAAAATATCGTTTGGCATTAATTCTTTTCTAAAGGTGATAAAAATAGTTTGGCAACGATATTGTCTTTTGCTAACGTCGCCTAGCAACGGAAAAGAATGATGATTATGGAGTTGAACTTGGAATTGAATACGATGTAAGTCGGTGATGTAATGTTTTGTGATGTAAGTGTATATGCTTGTTTTACATGTTTTGTGATGTAAGTGTATGTGTTTGTTTTACATGTTTTGTGATATAAGTGTATGTGCTTGTTTTACATGTTTTGTGCTGTGGAAAACGTCCAATAAATGTATTATTTTTGATAAAGAAGGCTCCACGATTCTTCATATTATGCTTAAATGCATCACAGCACATATAAGGTGACCCACCGTCCTCCTTTTATAAGTTTTGTCCTCCCTCGAAAAGTGTCCTCCTTTTCAATATTTGAAATTAGAAGACTGAA
This sequence comes from Araneus ventricosus, assembly GCA_013235015.1. NCBI lineage: Eukaryota > Metazoa > Arthropoda > Arachnida > Araneae > Araneidae > Araneus > Araneus ventricosus. The sequence continues at coordinate 3,220 of BGPR01026725.1, read as the reverse complement.
TTTAGATTTAAATTCTGAAAAATTAATGCAATCTTAAAATAAACATGATGAAATTGATAAAAGATGGTGTAAATATTCGGCCATTTCATAAATGAACATGTTTTATGTGAGAAATGATCCTTGTTCAATTTTCGTTGTACTGCCCTAGAATTAAAGCAGAAATTAGAAGGGCATTTTCACTTGCTAATAATGTTTGGGCATGTGAGAAATCGAGATTGAATGTTGATACTAGCCGCAGCATTTTTCTTTAAATTCACCATGAAGGATATTTCTTGTTCAGATATTTCCAATATGTTGTTAGAAGATGATACATTGACAGAAAATATTCATTCTATGGAAAAGTACTCACTTAAATAATAATTAATAGGCATGTATGCATAATTGCAATTTAAAACGCTACAAATGATTTTATATTATGCATTTATCATATTATACTGTATTCTGTATTATTGCTGCAATGAGCAAAATATTTCTTTTATATACGATATATTTTTCTTCGATTTATTTGTTTCCTTCTTTTCATTGGAAAAAAGTTGGTCACCTTAGGGGCCGTCCGCAAATGATGTCACGCTTGGAGGGGGTTCGTGAAATTGTGACAAGGGAGAGGGAGGGGGTAACAAGAAGAGTGACAGCACACATTTTTGGGGTAACAAGAAGAGTGACAGCACACATTTTGTTTAAAATAAAAACATTTAAAATCAGCAGATTAAATTTTAAAGTTATTTTGAAATTACCAGAATTTGAGGGTATTTTTAAATCGGGGCTAAAACAACTTTCATGTGTTTTTTTCTTTCACTTATATTCCTTTCTTTTTGAAAAAGGCATTCAGGGTAGTTTCTGAGAATATGGTAGCAGCAGAAATTCTTCACCATTAGAAGCAAACCTCCCCCTTGAAATGTCCAACAAAAGATACGTCGCCCCATCTAGGTGAGTGGTAGAACTGGTAGTGGAACAAACAGGTTGATCTTATTGAGGCGCTTTTGTCATTAAATTCAATCTGTTTAAGAGTATTCTGTGTTCATAAAGTAAAGATAAGATTCAAAGCAAAATATATCAAATTCCAAAATATTACTGTTTACAATTGCTCTTTTATATTCATATTTTATTACTATTGTATATTAATTATGTTTTTTGTTGTAAACCTTAATCTTCTTTCATACAAAATAAGTACACATATAATTATTATTATTGTTATGCTCACAAATGTCATTAAAACAAAGTTAAAATTTACAAATAAAATTTGAAATATGATCTATAACGTAATGCTTTGTTTCTGAACTGCAAGTTTATGTTTATGTAATATAGTGTGACAAGGGGGAGGGAGGGGCTATGGTGAAGTGTGACTCTTTGTGACAAAGGGGGGGGGGCAAAAATATTGGAAAAATGTGTGACATCACTTATGGACAGCCCCTTAGTACAGGAGTTCCCAACCTTATTTCCTTCGCGTATACCCCTTTATTATTCTTTTTGTTTCCGCGTACCCCCTCCTATCATATCCAACTTTTCCACCCCATCCATCCGTCTTTACGAAGAAGTTTATATCAATAATGTTAAGGTTAGCTTAAAAGTGAAATGACTCGAATTAATAACATTTGAGGAACTTATTTTTGATTTAGCATTTTATTCCATTTTTACAACAGTATTATTTCAATTCCAAAGCAAATGAAACCAGTATTACGATTATTTCATTTTAATTTATAAGGATAGCTAAATATTGCGCTTCGTAATAATCAACTGTCCAAGTGGTATAGTTATTAAATAGCAAGTATTCACTTGGAGAAGTAAAATTTTCTAACTTTTTTAATCCCTTATGTTTTTTTGTTTCCGCCATTAACAACTTTGATTTCGAGGATCCCCAGGGTTAGCGTACCGCAGATTTGGAACCTCTTTTCTATATCGTTGCGTTTTAGAATTGTGTTCACAGACAGATACTCTTAATTATAGCAACAACGTTCATACAAAAAAATGTATTTAATGTCGGATACATTACAGACGAATAAAGCCTAAAACATGATAATGTTTTAGGCTTTATTCGTCTGTCTTTATATTATATTTAAAAATTTACTCTCAATTATAGCAACAATAACGTTCACACAAAAAGTATTTAATATCGGCACGACGCGTGTGAAGTAACTAAAATAATGAAAAGTATTGTTGCAAAATAAACGTAAAAAAATTTTTGTTTTTTAAACTGAGATAAATATCTCTAAGGAAATAAAACTGATTGATTTCATTGAAAAGCTGTTTTTCTGAATTTGAAAATCGTGTATAAATGGTTTGTGTGCAATAATATGTTCCAGAGTTATGGAGCAACATTCTGATGACTTTTAATTAGTTTAAAATCTAACTAAAATTTGAATATTTTCTTAGTGAGCACCTACTGCCCAAGAAGTAATAACATGCCAAATGGGGTAGCTTCAGGTTCAGCAGTCTGCATGAACGTACCATCATGCGTGTCCGCAATTTACAGTGTTTATATTTATTTATTCAAATTAGGTGCGCATATATAAAATTCTTTTCACTGCATTGATATGAAATCCTGTGTTATTATATTTATAAGCATTATACATTTATGAAGCCTATTTTTGCTTATTTCGCGCCGATAATGTATATTTTAAGATGCTATTTATAGTGAAAAATATCATCTATTTTTCAGATTTTCAAGTTGTGTGATGTTCAATATAGTTTTTTTTTATTTTAAGCGTATTAAGGTGAAAATAAATTCACTGAACCTTAACACACTTTTAATGGCTAATTTATTTGTAGATTTTATATAGAAATATTTTTTCTGGGTGTGCCGATGTGTGGTTATGTATTTTTACTTTCTCGTATACGAAGTATACAAAGAGAAAGTATTGTAATCGTCAAAAAATTCGAACTCGAGATTTTGACGAATCTCCACGTTTTAGACCTCCCTGAGTCCGAAAAACACAATTTTGGAATTATGTCTGTCTGTCTGTCTGTCTGTCTGTGAACACGATAACTCGAAAACTATTAGAGCTACGGGGATGAAATTTTGTATGTGGTCTTTAAACATAATTTGTAGGTTTCTATCAAATTTTGGACAAAATCTGTCAACGGGAAGTCTGTCAATCTGTACGTCCGCGGTCATGCGAACGCTATAACTCAAAAACTTGAATAGCTAGATGGATAACATTTGGCACACAGTTTTATCGTCATGAATGTAGGTCCGTATAAAATTTTGGGCCAAATCCGTCAA
>BGPR01026724.1:0-14054 GCA_013235015.1 Araneus ventricosus | reverse complement strand
ATTTGATCCTCAATAACATTCAGACGGCGTTCTCTTGCGTTGTACCACATGACCGGCTAGCTTGTTCGTCTGTTTCTTCGGCTCTTTTCTCTCCTGGCCACGTTAGCCATTACTGCCAATCGGCTATTCTTTGTCTGTCTGTTCTTCGGCTCTTCTCTCTGGCCACGTTGTGCCATAACTGCCAATCGTCTATTTCTTTGTTCTTCTGTTTCTTCTGGCTCTTCTCTCCTGCCCACGTTGTGCCACATGTCTGATAATAGTCGGCTATTTCTTTGTTCTTCTGTTTCCTTCCAGCTCTTCTGTCCTGGCTAATGCCAGCCATAGTTGGACAATCGGAGGCTTTTTCTTCTTCAGTTTCTTCAACAACTCCTCCTTTCACGTTTTCTTAATTGCTCCCGTCTACTGGCAGCATCCCCTTGTAATTCCTCTTTTTTTTCTTTAGGCATCGGAAAAGGAGAATTGTGTAGTTAAAATAGTAACTTCCAAATATCAGCTTAAAACAGAAGTCGCACAAATATTTCTTAAACTTGATCAAATCAATGAATAATGATTAAAATCACTAACATAACTATTAATCTATATCTTTCGGCACATAATCCTTTACAGAAACAAAACATGCCTGTAAATTCGTTAAAATGAAAATATCACGGGATAAAAAAAAGACTTATACACTCTTCAACAATACATTTTTTTTTATTTCGTCATGTCACTTTTTTTATTGTTGTTGTAACAATGTTCTTAAAGTAAACGACTCTGAATAAATAAAATAAATTTTGAATTGCGCTAACAATGAAAAAAGTATTGTTATAAAGTATCCCAAACAATGAAAAGCATTGTTGTCAGTTAGTTTAACTATCTTTTCACTACCTGTACTCGAAATTTAAATGGTCGAAAACGGCTTCCCGGATTATTCCCATCTTTGGTACCTTCCGCGCGCTTCCTCCGTTCGGCGGTTCGTGAGAAGATAGAGGACATACATACACAAGCATACATACATACATCCATACGTTTTGTTTACCACCTTCGAATTTTAATAGAGTAGAGATAGTCACAGATGAAAAGAACCCCTAATACATTATTATATAGAACTACTATAAAACTCAATTTTAAATTAATAGCAAAGGAATAAACTCTTTTTTTTTCCCGCAGCTTAAAACAATATAAAGACGTGTAAATAAACCTTGATGAAACGATGTAAATGATGAGAATTTTATTATAGCAATGAAAAGTATTGTAACATATGCTAAAAAAAATATTTTATTGTTTTAAAATTATTGAAAAATTTGCGAGACAGCGAACAGAATAATAAAAGGATTAATTGTTTTATAAATGTTGTAATAATCATTTTTCGATAATTTTCTGAAGTTATCCGAGAAACGTTCACATTTAGCTTTAATTTTAATAAATTGAAACTCTAATGAAAAATTATTCAGAAGTGCACATTTCCACCCACTAAACTATGCGTTTGTGCCACATTTGGTAGCTGTATGTAGGGTCATAATGAACCATGTAGAGTGCCAGCGCAGATAGACACAGTGCTTTTTATTAGTTGTAGAGGATTAAATCTTTGTTATAGAATTATGAAACGCGGAGCCGGATTATTAAATAGTAACTGCATATGGGTCCTGAAACTTTGGAAGGCCCTGAAGCCTCAATATGTTTTGTTACACCTCAGAGTAATTTAAAATTTAATTCTTTTATTTAATGTGCAAAGACCGTGCATTCGAACATATTCAAAGTAAAACCAGCATTGTTTAAATTTGGAACATTATTTTAAGAGTATTCCAAATTAATTACTTGCAAGGTTTATATTTTGTCGTTTTATAACGTTAAAAATATGCTCTTTATAATTTAAGAAAAATATGCAATCCTATTATTAAATAGTATTTGATTATGTTTTTTAATACAATAAAATAATAAAAAAAGTTCGGCCTTGTTAAATTTAATTTTACATTTTATACGCACTGTACTGGAAACTAACTCTCTTGAATGTGATCTGAATGATATGCCGACTGAAGCTAATTTTCATTTCTTTTTTCTTTTTCCGCACATATTTTGTGTGTCAAAAAAGTCTAAAATAATTTAGTTTGAATGGTCGTTTATCTGATTGATCTCACTCCAAATACTGGCATCCAATTTTAAATATATTAAGTAAAAAAAGAAATAACATTAAGATCAAAACCCTATAGTAAAGGAATTTCGGCTTTCAAGCGAGAAGTGTCAGCATGGTGACATGACAATATTCCCCCCACTGGTTCTGCAGCCCTTTGTATTCTCTGGCCCTGCGTTTCGACAAACGAATGACAAGTCAATAATAATAGATGCATTTGTGAGTAGAGTAGTATCAAGAAAACGGAAGATAATATGAACAGATTTACAGCCTCAGGAGCCGAGTCCCATTTCCCTTCCATCAAGTTGGCCCTCGCCACTGCCTTTGAAAAGCCACCCTCATTTGCCTCGGGCATAGTCTATTGTGCATTCTTTAATATAGAAGCAATAAATCAGTCATTTGGCAGAAAAGCCATAAACGGAACGAAAATGCATTGAGAAGACATAAATGGTCCTGACATGCTCCCCCCCAAGGTGGAGAGTCTCCGTCATTTTCCTCCGGCTCCATACCTTTGAAGTTTACGATTTGCCGACATGTAGAGTGAAACCAGTTTGACGTCACTAGATGAGAGTGGGTCCGAGAGTGTCCACTGAGATTCTTTCATTCTTAGTTTGTTCTTTCATTCTTCTATTTGTTCCTGTGTTGTCCTATGTTACTTGTTATTTTGTTGAACACAGAAAATCTTGCACTTGCAGTATGTCTACTTGTGCTGTCGCCTGTTCAAAATTATCACAGGAAAATGAAAGACAAAGGTAACATATCATGTGTTTTCAGTATGTCCGAATCGGAATAAACTTCGATCTCGAAATGTAAAAAAGACAAGATCATATAAATGTAAAATACGCTAGATATGAAAATCACTTCAGGCTAACTGATTACATGGATGGCATGAATCGTCTACTTTGTTTAAATCAAAAGAAAAATTGTAAACCTGATGAAGTTCCGAGTGTTAGCTTGCCACTGCAAGATTAACAAAGATAATTCAAGTAGAAGTGATAGGAAAAGGAATGAAGTATTTACAGGAAGCAAAAATTAGATTAAAATGGTAGAGTCCTAAAAAAGCATGCGAAACGAGGAAGACTGAGGAAAACAAGAAGACTAAGAAAATCGGAGAAAAAAATAAAAGAAAATGAAAACGAAAGCTTAAATTGGCTGTATTCTAAACCGAAAATAAAAGTTTAAAAAAGTGAAGTGAAAACTATTGAAAATAGAAGAAAATTTTAAAAATATCTAACAGGAACTCAGATAAATGCTGCTGGAAACAACCAGTATTCTTCAATTTTGATACAACAATGACGAAACATCTTTTGGTACGAAATAATTAAAGATGAAGAGAAAGGCTTAATTGTAAAAGCAATTTTTTTCCGATTTAGCTGGAGGCGCCACACTTTGAAAGAACTGAAATAACCTCAAAGAACAATTTTTTATTCATCCTTAAACTGCAGATGGATCTTGGCATTCGCCGACTCTCCACATTATTTGAAACTATTGAGAAATCATTTTCTGACGCCGGTTTGGTTTTGAAAGATGAAACTGTTCTTTACTCAAACTTCTTCTGAAGAAGTGTTTAAAAAAGATCGAGGATACTGGCATCCAATTTTAAATATTAAGTAAAAGGAAAACAATAATATCAAAACCCTTATAGTAAAGGGATTTTCGTATTTTCGAGCGAGGAGTGTCCGCTTGGTGACGTCACAACCTCCCCCACTGGTTCTTCGCTGAAGGCCTCTAAGTGAACCAGCCCTTGCGTTTCTCTGGCCCTGATTTTCCTCTGAGTGATTATTTACAGAGAGAATTAAAGGGCGCATTTGTATAACACAAACACATGCACTCATACTAAAAAGAAATAAAGGAAACACACTTACTGATACTAAAATAAATGAAAAGAAAAACATGTGTATGTACAAATTACAAACAAATACATACTGATAACAAGTTTAGCATTTCCATTCTAATAAACGGAAGATCAGGGTAAGATTTTACGGACAGAAAGTGATGCCTGTTTTGTTCAAAGCAAGCCTGCAAAGAAAGGGGCAACGATAAAATGCTATTGAAGAGGTGACACCTTGTGAGTGCTGCTGAATGTGAGAAAAAATTGTTTACTTCAACTACAGATACACATTCCTATCAGGCATTTTCTATTAAGTGCTGGGAAAACCAAACTAAGATAAGCTTGATACTTTTAATTTTCAAATAATGGGGTTAAAAGAAAGATCTCGAATAGGGCAACGAAGGCAACTGCTTAGGATCCCCAAGAAATTTAAATATTTTTAAAAAATCCATTCTATGATAATTTCTTCTCTCTCTCTTTTTTTTTTTTTTTTGCTTTCACCCAAGTGCCGTGTACTTGATTTTGTTCACGTCAAAAGCAAGCATCGTTCAAATTTCAGAACATAAACTAGGGTTTTTTTTTTTCATGCTTCCAAATTCCCCTTGCTGAATCAGTGTGGTGCTTTTTTTCTTCCCTTACTTATTAAATCAATAGCTCTTGCAAACTTTGCATTAGAGTATTTAGTTTGTGTTAAAAATTTTACATTTTAATATCATTATGTTTAAAATTACTTTAAGATTAAAATTAATTCTTTTTATGCACGCAAGACATCGAAACAAATTTACTTAAAGGTTATCATTAGTGAATGTTTTGTGATTTCAGTTTGTCACTTGAAAATTGATTATATAGAGATAAAACAAAAATGAATAAAATATAGCCTGATGTTTAAAGTTGGGCCCTAAATTTGGATTACCTATATATAATGCCTCACTAGAAGCTGTTAACAGGGCTTAATTTCGCCCTGTGTAGCATGATGATGTTTAGGCTGGAGTCTGTTTTGCTTCGTCTGACTTGATTATATCAGTCGTTGCATTTCCTGTACATAACAATCTTTACATCAGGAGCTTTACATGAAGAATGCCGAGGGCCGGATTAAGCCTGTGGGGCCCTTAAGTAATCCAAGTTTTGGGGCCCCTTTTTTCCCTTTAAACTTCGAAAACTAGATATTTTTTTTAAAAGATTTTAATTAATTCTGTATATAAGCAGTTTTTATGTGTACAAATATTACGACAAACTGAAAATGAAAAAAAAAACATCTATAGATAGTTATTTCAATATATCGAGTATAAAAAATTTTCAACTTAAATGTAATTTAAATTAAAATAGTACATATATATATATATATATATGTCCAAAAAAAGTATCCATTTAATTCTGCAGATTTTCACATTTTTAGAATTCTCCGAATAGTTTAACTGACTGTCTGAAACTGGACATGTAAAGAATAGACAATAACTCACATTTTACTTAGAAGATTTGGTCCTGAGGGCAATTAGGGGACCGTCTACAAACTGATGAAGACACAAAAAACGGTTTTGGCCCACCCCGCTTCATAGAATACTGATAACAAGATGAAACTTTAGAAATGGTAATGGCAATGTGCAAATATTTACAGGAATTTTCGTAAACCGGCACAAATATTTGGGAAGATATAAAAGTTTTCTTAAAAAAATCTCAAATTTTCTCACCTGTTGTTTGCTTATAACATGCAGAGTTTTCTGTTATATTATACGAAACTTACGGAAAAGGTGACAATATGTTAGGGAAAACATTTTGTAAAAAAAATTAAGAAAAAGAATTTTAAATATTACAGGAATTATGAGCTTTTAGTAAATAATATTTTGATTGCACAAAAGGAAACATAGTAATTTTCTTTCACAACTTAAAGCCAGATATATAGGCAACTTATATAACAATATTCAGTTCAATATCAGTAGTGGTTCAGAAAGATATCGGCATTAATAACGATACAGAATTTTAGCTCCCTGTCGAAGAGAAGCTAAAAGATGAGGGTTGTACAGAAATTGATATTTTAAATATATCTTAAATGAATTATATTGAATTGTATAGCGGTTAGAATTTGCTGAATACCCATGAAGACTTATCAATTACGTGCATAACTTAAATTCTACTAATTACGCACTATAAATAACAAAATTTTATTGCTTAATTATATTATTTACGTTATTAAATCTCCAGGAACTGGTGTCCGGTATACTGACATCAACTTTGAACTGCTCCTATTAATTCAATAATTGACAAAATTACATGCTGTTTTTTTTTGTTTGATTCTCGATTTTCTTATGAATATGATCGTTGCAAGAATTTTCTTTTCGGGCATAATCATTTCATTTTTTAGTTTTTTGAAAAAAAATTGAGAAAATCATCGTTCTTCTAAAATGGAGCTCGATGTTGAATTTTGTTTTTCAAATAATTTCTTGTTTTTAACTTTTTCACCATTTAAAAGGCTTCTACAATCTTTTTATTACCCTTGACAACCATTTTAAAGTGAAATTTGTATGATTTTGTGTCTTTTTTTTATTTGAATATCCGTTTTGTCCAGATGCCGGACATGGGGTAACTTCTTTAATTTTTCTCATCTAGAGGCTTGAAATTTCATTTATGCTTTTAATTTTGCAGTAGTACACAGTACTTCAAAGGAAAAAAAATTTAACTCAATTATTTCTTAATCTGAATTGAAGGGGGGGTTACCAAGTTGTACATATTACAATTTACGGCCAAACGATATTTTTTAAATATATTTCTTTTATGGCGAAACGATTGTTTACCTAATTAATTTCCTTTTCTTAAAATATCTTAATAATTTAAGATATATATATTTTTATTAGTTACGAATAATAGATTTTGTTCATGGGTATTCAGCAAATTTAACCATTATACAATTCAATATGACTATTTAAAGATATAGTCTGAAAAATATCAATTTGTACAACCCCTCATCTTTAGCTTCTTCTTTTCGACAGGAGCTAAAAAATTCTGCTCGTTATAATGCCGATATCTCTTCAGAATACTAATGATATTGGACAACTGAATTTTTTTTATATAAGCTGCCCTATATATCTGTTTTAAAGTTGTGAAAGAAAAATTACGCTGTTTCGCGCATGCGCAGTAAAACACATTTACTAAAATTATAATTCCTGTAATATTCAAACATTATTCTTTCCAACTTTACAAAATGCTTCTTTCTAACATATTGTCATCTTTCTGTAAAAGCCTGTGCTAATATAACAGAAAACCTCCTGTACATGTTATAAGCAAAAACAAGTGGGAAAATTCCAGATTTTTCAGAACAGAAAACTTTTTTATATCTTCCTAACATTTGTTGAGAGTTTACGAAAATTCTGTAAATATTATGAACATTAAACATTACCATTTAAAAGTTTCATCTTGTTATCAGTATTCTGTGAAGAGTGGTGGGCAAAAACGTTGTCTTCATCAGTTTTAGAAGGTCCCCTGACCAACCCTCAGACCGAATGTTCAATGTAAAATGTGAGTTATTGTCTATTATTTACATGTCCGAAGTTTGAAGCAGAAAAGTGAGTTAAACCATTCTGGAGAATTCTAAAAAATGTGAAATCTGCAAGTGTCCGGATATTTTAGCATACAGTGTATATATATATACACTGCTCATTTCCGGCTAATGGAAAATATTGACGATACTGATCTTTGCAAGTAAATTTGAAAACTTGAAAAAAAAATCCTAAGCCAAATGTTCTGAAGTTTAAAATACTTTGATTTTACTAGAGTATTTACGAGTATTTAGCCTATTTTGTAATCCGGTCCTGAGAATGCCAGACTAAAATCACTATAATGTTAATAAAATCGAAAATGAAAATTGTTCTTTGGAAATTAAAGTCCAAAGAAAGTACCCTTTTTGAATCATGACTTAATTAAAGTTATAAAAAACATACTAGTGAAACATTTGATGAAACAATAATGATTGGTTATATAATTTATTAATAATAAAAAATCATTGTTATATATTGTGTTTAAAATTAATTTTCAAAAAATTTATTAAAATTTAAAAGTCGTATGACAAAAATCTGACATTGATTATTTTAAATTTTAAAGGGTGTGAAAATGTTTTTGTGCGCTATTATGATCCGATGTTATTGAGGGAAAAATCATTATTTCTCTTAATTTAGTTAATTAAAAATTTGATTAAAATGTTGAAAGCCCTCGCTCAGTGAGCCCCACGAGTAACGCTCCTCCGAATTTGGTAGTTCTTCCCAACGGTCTTACATCTCGCAGTTTATAGAAAGTATGCCAGCCTAAGAACATTAATGTGTTTAAAAAACAAACACAGGACTGAAAACCGGGAAAGCAATGAAATAATAAAACAGCATTTTATTACAGGGAAAACAAAGAATGCCCAAATTATAATTAAGAACCACTTTTAGAATTTTTTTGCAATTGTAGAACATAAAAAGTAATAAAATTGGAATCATTAAGAAGATCTTAATCTGATCTAAATATGAAAAATCTAAAAAAATCCAGAATTCAAAGCGCAAAGGAAAAAAAAAGACATTTTGTGCGTTTAATCACCGAATTAAACAATGAATTAAAATTTATGTGGGTCTCTAACGTAATTAAAGGAAATAATTTGCCGAAATAAAATAATAATTAAAATAATCAACACCACAAAACAACACGCAGACCAATAAAGTTTATATGTAAGGAAGCAAACGAAAAATTCTTAGACTTTTCGTACAAATAAATTAGCTGCTCATTCAGACAGAAGAAGTTATGCAGTGAATCTTAAAAAACTCTACCATCACCTTGTATACAGGCAATCATTCGTATTTATTTGCTCCACCACACTAAAAAAAAAAGGCGTAACTTTCTTCTGATAATATGTAAGGTAATTTTGAAAAATTTGTCTTTCAGGAAGATGAAATTTACGTTTATGTGTTCTAATTTTATACCATCTGTACAATTTTATATATTATTTATTTAATTAGGGCCAATAAATTGATACAAAACACGCAGCTGCCTTCGTATTGTTGCACTAAATCTTACCGTGGGTGTATGGTCTAAACAGTCCAACAAACATGGTGGATAATGGAGTAGAATGAAGGTTTATTTACAAATATGCAAGAAAACACGTAGCACAGGTACAGTAGCACAGTCCTTGCACAGATTACCAATGTAAATAGACAACACCACAGGTAGTGATAGTTCAGCACTTTGATATCTAACACAACACAGTCAGCAAAACTAGTAACGGCAATAATAGCTTCAGCTCATTCAGCTGATTAGTCACACAGCGGATAGAACTCCGAAGACGTTCGCGTCAAGCGAGGTAACCAGTCGATCAAAGACACTACCGTGATCCCAACGCGGTCTTATATACTCTCCCCGATAGGCCGTGACGTCACATAGAATTATCAGGAAAAAACCTGGATCTCGGCCCCTATGAAATATCGAGAAAAGGGGTTGCATTTTCGGGAATCATCTATTTGTCGCCAAAATGGTCGCCGTTTGTCGCCAAGGTCATGCATGCCATAAGAGTCGCTGAGGTCACTCCATGTTTCGCCTTGTGAAACTCTCTTCCCAACCACACATCAGACTTTGCATTTGCTGGGAAGCGACTTTCCATGACTCAACTGTAACAGTTCTATTTCCAGAGATGAACTCGCAAACAAGAACTGATAGGTTCTGAAACTTATATTCAATTGTCCGGAAAAAAAATCTCTTTATCCGGCATCAAGTAGATCCGGTTTCTGTTTGAGATTCTACTGTGCCTGTAATTCAGTTTCCAAAGCATTCTTATTCGTAGTTTTAAATGGCTATATAAGGGAAATCTGGCTGTAAAAATCGGCTGTATAAGGAAAGTGTACTAAAAATTTGAGAACAGAATACTTGTAGTTTTTTTATTAAATGCAGTCTATTTGTTTGTTTGTTTACTGTAAAGTTACTGGAAGGAAAAAAAATATTACCATTTGTAGATTTCTAACTACAATAGTGTCTCAATAAATCCGGGACTGCGCCGTTCTGCTCGTTCTATAGTTCGGAATTAATTTTCATTGATATTCGCCAAATCACTGCGCACCGCACAAATGACGTGATAGCACCCCACAAGCCATTCCAGTTTACGCCCATTCATTTAGGTAGGTCATTTACTGCCGGTCTCCCAAACCGCAATACTGTCTAGGGGCACTTCTTTGAAACTCTAAGGAATGTTCAGCTTTAAAGTGGAAAATAAGTCAATGTGAGCAATGCCAGTGACCTTTGGAGACGACGTAAACAAATAGGGAGGGTCTCATATTTTGAGTTTTATTTTGTAAATTTATTATATAAAAGTATAATTTTGTGCACAAATGTAGGTTCTGCTGCCAAAAAGATATTTTCCTCTAATCTGTCAGACCCTCTTGTCTGATATCATCTGCCTAACTACTAAGATTCTAATGTATTTTGTTGTTTTTTCTGTTGAAACTAGTTGCGATTTTTTTTTCAGTTTTGAGGATCCTTCCACTGTAGAGACAATGGATATTTCTTTTGGTGCCTTCTTCACCATTTAACTCCTGTCTCCTTGGATAGTTACTTCACTTTAATCATCTTGAAGTGCAAAAAAAGAGATCTTTAGACAGAATAATTACGAGTTGATTAGATGTCAACTTAAAGAGTTATATCGCGTTTTATACCATGCACCCGTTTGCAAGAGAAGTTGAAATGTTTATTGACCCTCGAGTCCGAGAGATTGAAGATTTTTCTATCTGTTTGTAAAGGACATTTGCACTGGTATGGCAGTTTTCCGTGCGCTGTCTGAGAGATCCCGCGATGTTGGCTGTCCGGACGGAACTATCGATCGAGAAAAAATCGGCGAGGATAATAGTCAAGAATAAGGATTTGCTTCCAATAAATAGATTTTGTATTCGTACGGCCTTTACTGCTGTTTTGATGATGCTTTATATCTATGGAATGTTTTATCGTACAGAAAGGCGTATCTTGGGCTTAAAATCAACTACGATCGTAAAGCTTTGGATTGAATGGTTGGAAAGCAGTTCAGCTAAAGAATGGGAATCATTCCTTGCGTGGGCTTTAGGAACCTTGTGGTATATAGCAATGTATTTATCCTGAAGCACGCTTTGCAAACATTAAGTCCGGCGGAAAGAAGTCGGTATTTGCTAAATGCTTTAACCGGAAATAAAATTAGCAATGATGTAATGCGTTTTTGCATCTCGGTACGACGAAAGACGAGCAAGAACAGATTTTCAGGGAATCGACAGTTCAAGTATCTGGTTGTATGTTATCTTGGCCTTTTAAGGAACTATTTTCTTTGAGATGGCAGACACCATGGCCGTATCTTACAAAGATCCTTTTGTAACGTTCTAATATGATTTTAAGAACGGTTGAAAAGCAGGTCAGGAAAGACATTGAACTCCTAATTATTCTGAAAACAATTTGGGGAAGAAAGTCCTGATCATTTCAAGAATGCTGCAAAAGATTACCCTGAGTTGTTTAGGACCTTATTGCAATTTGTTTTGGATTCTGATGTGTTTGCGATTATTTTTAGACCAGAATTTTTCAGAGACGTTTGGGAAGATTTTCCCTCTATGTATTTTGTGGATATAGGGAGAATTTTAGTCCGGAGGATGCGTTTCTCGATTTCATGAACTAATGGAATACATTAGGACTTCGTGAAATCAAAGGGATACTCTGACAGTGTTCTGAAGTAGGCGAGCTCAATGTTGTGAACATTGTCTGACAATTCCACTTAGAACTACTGCAAGGTCATTTCATCTTGAAATGAACACACAATGCATTAAATTATAAATAATTTTATTTACAATTTGTACAAAGTCTTTTTTAATTTCTTTATCTGCGTGTTTATTACTGTCTTTTAATGTCAGCGCAATCCCTTTGATTTTTTTTTGTACTGAAAGTGTAAATTTTATATGTAAGTTCGATGAGGTGGATAATTTTTTTTGAGTTATGATGTCAAGTTTTTTTCACCAGCGAAAAACATTTGCATTCATCATTTCTCTTAGGATACTTAGAAAAATGATTGCTTTCAAACTTTACAAATAATGCAGACCCCTGTCTTTTCATTTTTTATTCTTCTTTAATTGATCTTGTTTGTATTATTTTATTTATTTATTTATTCTGAGACAATCTGGTTTAAGTAGTAAACATTTGTATACCTAATTTAAAGCAAATGTTAGACTTGATCTTGAGAGGTTATTTCTTTTAAAAATTGAATTAAATTATTGCTCTCGCTGTTAACGCTTTCGTGGTTTTCGAGTATTATCAAACCTTATTGCAAATATATAGAAAATTCCGACTTCATGTTTATTGAATTTTACATACAATCGAAAACGCATAGTATTTCGATTACTTGCATTTGATTAGTTGTTGATTCTACGGGATTATTGTGGACAATTGTGCAATTGTTTAACAATTCAAGGTAAAATTAAATTGTTTCCCCAAATGTTGTCTACAGCAGTTTAGAAATAATTTGAAATGGTTTGGTTGTAAATGTTATGGGATATACTAACATTTTTTTTATTTGTAGGCCGTATAATTGTAAAGAATGTAATAAGTAGATAGTTTTAGCAAAATAGAAGGTTCATAGTGTAAAGCTTGTTAAAACACACAGATAATGATCACCAAAGATTAATTGCATGCATATATAAAATGTATATATAAAGGCCATGTAAACATCTTAGCACCATACACCCAATAATATAAAACCACGGGATGATTGAGGACAATTGTGTTTGATCATTTAAAGACAAACAACTACAAGGATATAGTTTGTGAACATTTAACTTTACCTTAACAAATTAAGTGTAAATGGAAATGCTGCTAAAAAGGTGTGTATATAACATGTGACATAAAAGGTATATATAATATGACATGTGACGCATAAAAAAAAAACCAGAAATACAAATTCCTCATATGCCCATAATTAGGACCATATGCTGCGGAAATCTTATTCCCTCCAATAGCAATACGTAACTGAACGTGAAGCATCACTCCTGCCCACGTTGTGCCATGTCTGACAGTCGGCTATTTCTTTGTTCTTCTGCTTCTTCCGCTCTTCTGTCCTGGCCACGTTGTGCCATAGTTGGACAATCGGCGGCTTCTTTCTTCTTCAGTTTCAACAACTCTCCTTTCACGTTTTCTAATTGCCTCCCGTCTACTGGCAGCATCCCCTGTAATTCCTCTTTTTCTTTTAGGCATCGGAAAAAGCGAGAATTGAACAAAGCAAAAATAGTAACTTCCAAATATCAGCTTAAAACAGAAGCTTCCACAAATATTTAAACTTGATCAAATCAATGAATAATGATTAAAATCACTAACATAACTAATCTACATCTTTCGGCACATAACTTTACAGAAACAAAACACGCCTGTAAATTCGTTAAAATGATTCTGTTCAAGTGGCAAAATATCACGGGATAAAAAAAAGAATTTATACACTTTCAACAATACATTTTTTTTTTATTTCTGTCAGCGTCACTTTTTTATTGTTGTTGTAACAATGTTCCTTAAAGTAAACGACTTCAACCATAAAATAAATTTTGAATTGCGCTGTAACAATGAAAAGTATTGTTATAAAGTATCCCAAACAATGAAAAGCATTGTTGTCAGTTAGTTTTTAATTAATATCTTTTTCACTAATTAAAATTTCGAAATTTAAATGGCCGAAATGGCTTCCCTGGATTATTCCCCATCTTTTGGTACCTTACGCGCGCTTCTCCGTTCGGCGGTTCGTGAGAAGATAGAGGGACATACATACATACATACATACATACGTTTGTTTACCTTCGAATTTTAATAGAGTAGACTAGCTTTTAGCTGGTTCAGCTATTGGAAATAAAATAAAAAAATGTTAATACTATGCCCAAATAAAAGAAGAAAAAAAGACTTTTTTAAAAATAAAAGATGAAACAAATGTTTTAAACCTACAGATCTGGCAAATAGGATTGTAAGAAATATTAATGCATACATATTTCTTTCCATTATGCAAAATATATTTTTGCCATATCTTTAGTCTTTTTCATACATATTTCCTGCAAGATTGATATCTAAAGATAAAATCCATTCGGCTTGAATTGTCCTCGAAAAGGTATTCATTATATTTTT
>BGPR01026723.1:5117-21310 GCA_013235015.1 Araneus ventricosus | reverse complement strand
TGAGGAAATTTCCTAGGATTAGGATGGTTCTTTTGATCCTTCTTTTTAGAGGAAATTTCCTAGGATTAGGATGGTTCTTTTTATCCTTCTTTTTAGAGGAAATTTCCTAGGATTAGGATGGTTCTTTTGATCCTTCTTTTTTGAGGAAATTTCCTAGGATTAGGATGGTTTTTATCCTTCTTTTTTGAGGAAATTTCCTAGGATTAGGACGGTTCTTTTGATCCTTCTTTTTTGAGGATATTCCCTGGGATTAGGATGGTTCTTTTGATCCTTCTTTTTTGACAGTAGAAAGAATATGCTTGACATCCTTCTGCATCTGGAAGATATTCTCTTGAATTTCTTTCAGCTGCTTGTTCAATTTGGCTTGCTTTTCTTCCACCACTTCTAGGGCAGACTTTAAAAGAGAGACAGAAAGTTTAAAACAATTAAAATTAGAAATAACTACTACCTATATATTCATGCATGTTATCCATATAAAATTTTATGTGTATTTGTTGCCACTGCCATTATATTATCTAATTTATTTGATCATGTTTTATCGTTTGGTAAATTAGTTCAGATTATGGCAAATAGTTTTCTGTTTAGTTTAATGTTTAAAAATGAATTCCGACCATGAACCATTTTGCTATGCCATTGAATGTAAATATTCTGTAAATAATTGTGCTTTCATTCGTATATACTCATGTTATGCATCTGAATAAAAAGGATTAAAATCTACGATTACGATTCCAACAGTCTATTTGTTGCAAAGAATTTTTCTTTTGAATTGAGCTAAAAGTTGAAGCTTTTAAGAGCCCTCTTTCACCAAGTGTTTAAATAATCTGAAATTTTTAAATTAAATTAATCAAAAATATTGTTTGATTTATTACAATCCATTACCATTCTATTTTGAAAAATTACATCAGCGTGCGATGAACAGATCTCATTACTTTAAACTGAGTACAAATGGCATGGGTATCTGAACAGATGCTCTACATCTCACCAACATGAAGCTATTTGCCACACAACCCAATTTATTGTAAGCCAATCTTACACAAACAACGGATTTTTGATGGAATCATCAGGCCCACAGCCAAGGCCTTACCTCCAGGCTACCATGAACCCAAAGTAACAAGGAAGAACTGATAAAATTGCAGTTACAATCTTAAAATGCTTGAAGGTGCTTTTTACACTACAAAAAATGTTTTCTGTTCAAAATGGAATTTTAAATTACTGTCCATGAAATAGGTAATGAATTTGAAGAAAATTTAAAAGAATATTTTGAAGTTCTTTTTGGTAGCATAACTAAATAAATTCCAGATGAGGATTGTTGATATTTAATTATGTTTTTGCATGCATTTAAAAATAATAACAAAAAAAAACATAACCCTATTTCAAAATAAAACCAATGACAAGGTCTCAAACAAACCATTACAGTTTTTGTAACCTTCATATAATAATGTATTTAACATCTTTTTAATATTGCTTCAAAATGTCGAAAATCTACGTTCCACTACAAAGTTCATAACTCACTATAAAATGAGTCATTCAGAACCCAATGAAGATAAGTCCAGAAAAAAAATTCAGATAATTCATGTTTTTAAATACAATAATTTTTTAAATTTTTGGTTTATTAATTTCATTTGTGAAAGCATATAAAGTCTTCTAATGGAGCAACAATTGACGATTTCTAATGGAGCAACGAATAACTAAAAATAATGTTATCAATTCCATCAAAATTTACAAAAACCAGAAGACATCAAAAAATGGACTTGCCTGCTTTGGCTTCCGAGTGAAAAATTTTTTACTCATTCATTACCATTTGGTTATTAAATAAAATTATCAAAACAATTGACAGAAAATTTCATTGAAAAACTTTTGTTAATTATTTATCTAAATATACTTTCGGTGATAAACCATTTTTAATATTTCAACAGCCAATGCTATCATGACAACAGGATTAAGAGTTTTGGTGAGTCTTATCAGTTGAAAGTTTCCTCAGGTGTTTTACATCAGTAGATTCATTTACATAATATTGATTGATTGATTGAAATGTGAAGAGATGGGATTTTTAGCAACAAAGGCCGTTATCCCCTAATGCCAAAACGATGCACTCAATAAATGTCCAAAACGATGCACTCAAAAAATGTCAAAAGACTTCAGGGATTGGAGATGAATTCTAAGATGCCGCTTATTAGAAACAGCGTTTTGAAAAAAGGCTTTTAAAGACAAATACAATTGAAGATCAAAATTAAGTTTTGCACAGAGGATTGACCTATGATTTGAATATTTGGAACAGAACAACATAATGTGTTCAATGTTATTGTCACGATTGCAAATTTGACAAGGAGGGTTATTGTGCAGACCAAATCTATACAATAATGCCGGAGTAATAATCATCCGAGTTAAAAGTCGTGCAATAATGATGTCCTCTCTTCTATTTTTGCATAATATACAGTGGTGAAATGCACACACATATAATCAATTACCTAAGGTCTTGAATTTACAGATATTTTATCTTGAACATAAAATAGAACATTCAAACTTTTAACAATGACATAAATCTGACAACTAAACCACAAAGTAACATAAAATATTGACATTTACCTTATTAAATTTAGGAGCAAATATCTGTTTCACTTTGAAGAGCTTCATATACCATGGGTAGTTTTTCCAAGCATTTGGGAAATAATGCCTGTATTTAAATATACATTTTCTCAAAACTACTACAGGAAGAATTCTTTCCACGGTCAGCACCAATTCTACCTAGAAGTAAATTGAAAGAATTTGTAAAGTTTTAATAGTCTGACAAATAAAAACATTTTATTCAATATGGAAATACAGTGGAATCTCCCTATAACGAAATCGCTTGGTTCCAGTTGAAAAATTCGCTATAGAGAAAATTTCGTTATATGGAGATTAGAGATTTTTTCAGTTATTTAAGTAAATGTTACAAACCTTTGAGTATGTGCGATAAGTTCAAAAATATTTAATTATGACTTTCAATTAAAAAATGAAGTAATATTTATTATAAATTTGTTAAAATTATACTAATTTTTATTGTATAAATAAAATGCTCAAAAGTGAAGACAATTTACCAATTAAGAGAATAATATGCACTAGTATGGATAAACATAAAATGCGTATTGTCACATACATTTGCTGTTTCCACCCCGATTCTTGGACTCTCGACCCGTAGAAATGTTGCTCCCTCTGCAGAAACTCAGGTCCCCACAACTGCATTATCCTTCACATAGCATTCTATTATTATGCGTTATCGCTGGAATGAACAATGCGAGTGGTTCCAGAAACAGACACGTGTGAGTGATTTGTTTGCGCAGAAATTAGCAACTTTCTTCAAAAATGACAAAAATCGAAAAGATAAAGGTCTGAAAAAATTCGTTATAGGGAGACAACCACTTCGTTATATGGAGAATATTTTGAATGTTATTTAACGTTCCGATTAAAAATTTCGTTATAGGGAGAAATTCGCTGTAGGGAGACTTCGTAGTAGGGAGACTCTACTGTAAATGGTGCATAAGATGTTAATCTAAAAATAATCAAATAGCTATACAAAACTTAACGAAGTGTTTTGATAACTGGTGAATTACTCTTCCAACTGGCAATGCTTTAAGTATTGCATTTTAAGAATCAAGTTTATAAAACATCCATATGAGACATTTCAGAATATTCTATAAATTTCTGTTTATTTCTTTCTGCTAATAACTATGCACAAGAAATAATTAGATTCTTAGAACAGAGGTCTTATGTTTTACTACAGCAGAAAAGAGCACAAAATTTAATGAAACATAAGACTTCTGTTCTAACAATCTAATTACTTCTGGTACCTAGTTATTAGCAGAAAGGAATAAACAGAATTTTACAAAATAACTTAACAAAGTACACTAATATCATGATTTCTTTTAGATTTCAAAGCTTTTTGATAACTAGTTAAATATTCTCCCAACTGGTAATGCTTTAGGTATTCCACTTTAAGAATCAAGTTTATAAAACAACCATATGAGACATTTCAGAATATTCTGTAAAATTTTGTTTATTCCTTTCTGCTAATAACTAGGCACAAGAAGTAATTAGATTGTTAGAACAGAGGCCTTATGTTTCATTAGAGCAGAAAAGAGCATCAAATTTAATTAACCGATCAATTTTAAAGACAACAGTATGATCATCAATAGTTTTATTTAATGAGAAAGAAAAAAAAAAGAAAAAAAAAAGAAGCATTACACCCATCAACTTCAAAAGCCTCCATTTTCAGAACACTTAGAAAACATTAAATAAAATAAATTGAAAGCATTATTTTTTTAAAACAGAATAGTGATTTTACATGAGCTATAATTACAGATAACATATAGCAATCAATATACGAGAAATAAATTGTTACATTTAAGCTAGAAAATTTTTATCAGTTAAAAACCAACTTGTAGCCTTTCTTAATACCTTAAGAGTCGCATTTGTTTTGCTATCTAGTAAGATAACCCCTCCTGTTTTGGAAAGGGGCTGTCGTTTTCATTCATCTAAGAATGCATAGAATATTTGAGATGCATATACGTAATTTGCGAGTCAAATTATAAAGCTAATTATTGATTAAATTTTAGTTTATAAGCCTAAAAATGCGATAATTCAATGCACCTCAGTATGACGGGTGCGACAGTTACGGGGTTAATAATATCTGAAATTAATTTATATGGAAAATAAATATTATATATATTTTACAGCATTATGGAACGTATACTTTTAATCAAACCAAAAACAAAATCTATGCTATACATCAACATTTATAATAATTATGCATTTGTCATCAACTCAACAGCTACAATTTTGAGACATCTCCTCATTCTTAGTTCCCTCTTTCAATTCTGTTAATTCAGTATTTAAGATTTTAAATCAACAGAATAAAGTAACAGGAAAGTTACATTAAGGCAAAGCAAAATCTATTTTCTATGTGTCTCACAATTAATAAAGCAAGGAGATTACCTTTCCCCCTGTCAGTTATATCTGAAGCTCAAATAAAAGCACAAGTATCTAGTGAAAGTAATAGCTTCCATTTCAGTTTCAAACTTCCTTTTATTCTCCCAGGTTCTGATCATTCAGTTGTTAATTCAAAGCCTTAATTTAGAACATTGTGATGTATTTCAGCATAGCGTGAATAATCGTGGAGCTTTCTTTATCAAAATTAATATTTTTATTGGACGTCTTCCACAGCACAAACATGTAAAACAAACACATACACTTACATCACAAACGTTACATCACTCACTGACATCAAATTCCAAGTTCAATCAACTTTATTCTTTTCCGTTGCTAGGCAACGCTAGCAAAAGACAAATATATTGTTGCCACTCTATTTTTATAACCTTTAGAAAAGAATTAATACCAAACGATTTTTTAATTAATTTCTTTTTCAGCCAAACGATATTTTTAAATTAATTTCTTTTACAGCCAAACGATATTTTTAAATTAATTTCTTTTATGACCAAACGATTTTTTATCTAATTAATTTCTTTTCTTTAAATATTTTAATAATTCTACAAATATATATTTTATTATTCATTACAAATATTACAACATATTAAAAAATGCTGTCTAGTGCTCAAAAATAATATTATTTACAATTCATTTAACATAAAATTTCTAAATAGATATTAATGAAATTTAAGGGAAAAATATCCTATATTAAAAATAACCCAGAGTTTACAGCACATTTATGATATATATATCCTCTCTTACTTTAATTATTCTCTAAAAATAATTAAAAAAATGTCTTACTTTCATAGCAAGGCGTTTTAACTCTGCTTTTTCTTGGACTCCTTTAATATCATCAACAGCTAAGCCAACCAACAAGTTCATTATAATGACGGCCATGATTAGCAAGAAAAGAATAAATAGAGTGTATGCTGGTCCAGTAAAATAGACTTTATTTTCCGGATCATTGAATATTGCATCAAATTCTATCTCTCCAATCATCATGACACCTGTTTTGATAATGGCTTCTCCGGGACTTTCAAATGGATTCTAGGGGGGAAAATAAGATCAGACAGTTTTTATTTGCATGCAACCGATTTTGTAAGGAAAAGTGAAAAAAAGTTACATAAAGCGATGAAATTTTTCTCATTTTTTAATGTTAACAACCATAAAACAAGAATCTTATCTACTTACAGGAGAATAATGAATTGATCAATGATACTTTTTATATCTCTAACTTTTGAAACACACATTAAACTAATAAACTTCAAAGTAAAATATCCGAGTTATGTTTGCTGCAATAATTTTTTTATTCTAGATTTGCATGACCAGCATTTTGTTTATGTGTGAATACTGTTCAATTAAGAATATTATTGTAAAATAATTCCTGCTAACAAAGCTGCTTTCTGATTACAGTTAAAAAGCATATAATTTAACAGGTTTTTTTTTCTTAAGTAATAGCAAATAATTTTTATGCAAATAAAAATATATTTATTGAAATTTCATTAAAAAGTGTCTTTTCTAAGAATTTATAAATGGTTAGAAAACTGAGCATTCTACACTGGTCTATTTGCTGCTTCAAGTACTCAGGAAATATTCTAAATCTGATATTACAATAAAGTTGTTGCTGAAAAGAAGCAGTACAAAAACAGCATGTTTGAATACAAATAAAGAATTTTAAAAGGGATTTTGTAGAGAAATTTTTTCAGATTTTTTTCACCAAAATTTTTACCAGTTTAAATCAATGCCAGTAAGCAATGATACAGCATTACTCATGAAGCAATAGTAAAGATACCTGCTGTTGTCAACAATGTCCTCGACAGTAAATAAGTAATACAGGGTTCATACACATTTCCTTAAAAGAAAATCAAGGACTGTCAAGGACTTTTAAGAACTAAAAAAACCCAAAAAATAAGGACCTCTAAACTGAATAAACTTAACGAATTGTTGCACGCATGTAAATAAAATGTCTCATTTTTGCAAATTCAACCTATTAGATGATAAAGTATAATATAAAACACAGAAGATACATTACAAATTTAACACGACAAAAACTCTTAAAAATACGAGTTAATAAATTGATGGAAAAAACCCCCACGAAAATGGTAATCAAATATCTTTTAATTCCAAACTTTTTTCATTCAATTTTACATCCAAGGTATTTATTTAAATTTTTTTTCAGCAATAGTTTTTCTTAGTTCATGCGATTGAATAAATGTCCTTATTATGAATTTAAGTCCTTTGACTTTTCAGCCTCATTAGCTAAATCATTTGCTTCCCCATTTGTTTGGTGTATTTGGTTTGAAACATTTTCTTTTGTTTTAAAAAATCTATTTCTTCCTAGAGCTTCTTGTTTCAGTTGTTTTGTTTCAGTCTTTTCTTTGGATTTTTCACTTTCTAAATACTGCATGTATTTTGCTCTAGCTGAGGTGGCAAAAAGTTAGGACTTTCAAGGACTTTTTAAAAATGGGCCATAAAAATAAGGATTTGTAAGGACTTGTAAGGACGCGTGCGAACCCTGTGATACTAATAATTTTTCATGATTGTATGTTAGCTGGAAATATTTAAATGAGAATTACCTGGTTTTGGAGAAGAGAAAAGAATCCTAAAGCAAAAGCTACCACAAACAAGAAAAATACGAAGGAGAAATTCACAAATGTGCTCAATATTTGAAAGAACATAATCACATAGATGCCCAGGAATGGAAATTTACTGATGAACATTAACAATACCATCCATGCAGAGAAAATGGACAATGATCCCAGCTCCCACTGCCAAACCTAAATAAATAAAAAAAGAAGTATTCATGAGTTTAATTTGGATTTTCATGATAAGAATGTAGAAAGTTACAGTTCTTGATAATTATATAACAATTTACAATTGAAATATTGTTGTATCTTGAACATACATATTTGATACCACTACTACTCATTAAAGCAATGTTTTTCGCACTTTTATATTTAATATACAGTGGTTCACATTTGTTTTTGGACACTTGTGTTCTTGAAACTTTCTTATAAAAAACATCATCTAAATATTAAAGGATTTACTTCAACGTTTTTTCATATAAACTTTCTTTCGTATATAATAAAACCTATATATTGTAATGAAAATAAATTCAATGCCTTTTTTCGAAAAAATTAATTTACCGAGAAAGTGTTAAAAACAATCTCACGTAAGTAATTGGACACTTGAAAGTTTTACTAAATTTTTTGACAGACGACATTTTTTGTTATTTATTTTTATTAGAAATGGAAATATATGTCAAATATTATCGTCTGCACTTTGAAATTACTACTACTTCATGTAAATTTGTTTACATTTCTATATTTGAAGTGAACATGGCCGGGAGCTACAAAGTTACGACAAATTCTATTAGGAATTTAATCATTGAACATTTTAAAGATGGTAAAAGCATCGGAACTATCGGAAAACTTGTTAAAGTAAGTCATTCAACTGTGCTTGCTATTATAAAACGATGGAAACTACTTGGAAATGTTGAAAATGCATTGAAATCAGGAGCTCCTCACAAGCTAACTCCCAGGAATCGAAGTTTTATAATGCATAAAATCAAGAGAAATACAAGACTTAGTGCAGTGAAATTTACAACAGAATTAGAAAAAAGATTTGAAATAAAATTAAACCCTGAAGCTGTTAGACGAGTTATCAGATCATATGGGTACAACAGTAGAGTTGCCAGAAGAAAATGTTTCGTTAATGAAGGAACAAGAAAGGTACGTCTGGATTTTGCAAAATCCATGGTAGACAAAGATATATTGTTTTGGGAAAGCGTCATATTCGTGGATGAATCAAAATTTAACATATTTGGGTCTGATGGGTGAATAACTGTGTGGAGAAAGCCCAACGAAGAACTCGATCCAAAAAATCTATTGCCAACTGTCAAACATGGAGGTGGAGGCATAATGGTTTGCGGATGTTTTACTGCTTCTGGTATGGAAAATTTAGTTTCATTGAAAATAATATGGACCAATATAAGTATCCTGAAAGAAAACTTGAAAATATCTGCCCAAACACTTGGAATACAAAACACATTCAAGATGTATCAAGATAATGATCCCAAACATACAGCCCTAAATGTTCGATTATGGCTGCTGTACAACTGTCCCCAAGTTAT
This sequence comes from Araneus ventricosus, assembly GCA_013235015.1. Lineage (NCBI taxonomy): Eukaryota > Metazoa > Arthropoda > Arachnida > Araneae > Araneidae > Araneus > Araneus ventricosus. The sequence continues at coordinate 12,216 of BGPR01026723.1, read as the reverse complement.
CAAGACTCCACAATATTCTCCAGATTTAAATCCAATTGAAAATGTGTGGCATGAACTGGAGAAAAGAACAAGAAAATATGAGATTTCTTCGAAAGAACAACTTAAAGCAGTATTAACAGAGGAATGGAACAAAATTGAGCATTCTTACATTAAAAAAAACTAGTTGCATCCATGCCAAAATGCATTAAAAGTGTAATTTCATCTAAAGAATACCCAACAAAGTATTAAAATGTTTGATTATTTGCATATTTTTGTTTACATTTGTGGAATGTTCAAAGTGTCCAATTACTTATGCGAGATTGTTTTTAACACTTTCTCTGGAAATTAAATTTTTCAAAAAACAGTATTGAATTTATTTTCATTACAATATGTAGGTTTTATTATAGACAAAAGAAAGTTTATATGAAAACATTTTGAAGTAAATCCTTTAATATTTAGATGATATTTTTATAAGTGAGTTTCAAAAACACAAGTGTCCAAAAACAAATGTGAGCCACTGTATGTTCAAGAAATGAAAATGTTATTTGTCTGCCAATTAAGTAGGATAAATTCCTTTGCTCGTAATAAAATAAAACCTAAAGTAAGCACGAAATGATCTTATAAGTTACACATATATGATAATAAACAAAAAAAAAGGGGAAATAAAATCCAATAAAATGTGTATTGACATGCAGAATAAGCAACTTTTGTGTTATTTAGGCATAACTTTTAAGCCGCATAATATATCCTAGTTGGATAATCCTACTATTAGACCACTCATTTTGCATTAAATCTTATATTAAATCCTAAAACAGATAAGATTTTCAATTATATCTTTATGGATATCTATATAATCTAAAGTCATAAACCAAGAAATTGATCAATTATTCTCTGGGGGAAAAAAAAAAAAAAAAAAAAAAAAAAAAAAACCTCATGACAATTTAAGTATTGGACACGCAGGATAAATATTATGTATTAACAAATTAAAAAAGTATAACTAATTAAATTCATTAGTCATTTCTACTTAATGTCTGAAACAAAAACGTGACTTAAATAGTTTTATTATTTTTTGGTGGAGAGATTCATGATGAATCAACACAGTTTGTGACCTATACATACAATTGAAACAAATGAAGTTCATTGTCTGAAGATGACATTAAAATAGTTACAATACTGGCAAATAATAATTTGACCACCAATCTCAAAATATTGGTGAAGAAGCACAATTTTTCCTTTTAATAATTATGAAACAAATAACATTAAGAAGCTATGCAAGAAAATAATACTGAAGGAATTTTTCAGTGACAGTCGTTATTATGGCTCAAGAATATAGTTTGAAAGTCAAAAGATATAATCATTTTTATATATACAACTAGCAGTATGCACACGGCGTTGACCGTGGAATCAGGATTTCAACAAAATGAAAAAAAAAAAAAAAAAAAAAAAAAAAAAAAAAAAAAAAAAAAAAAACCACCCACAATGACATGAAAAAGTTTTGAAAACAAAATCAGAACAAAAGATACACATTATTGATTTTCCCGCTTATTTTTTTTCGCGATAATGGCATTTTATTTGTAGAAAAGTTAATCCAAAACAATATTAAAAAATTGCAACGTGAAAATTATTACATTGCAAGCTAAGTATGCCAGATGAATAAATACGTTAAGATACTGCCGAAAATAATAATCAGTCATTCAATTCAAGGTTATGACGTCACCTCCCCTTCAACCAAACAAATAGCCAGCTGCGTTTCGAAGAAGTGCCGCGAGAGGAATTCTCTCCATAAAAATAACTCTCAACTGCCCAGAAAAAAATTAATTAAAAAAAAACTTGAAAAGATATTTTAACCATTCTTGTTTTAAATCTGACAGAACCGTGCTACTTATAAGCTGAAAAAAATTGAAAATAATAGTGTTATTAAAAAGTCGGATGCAACAAATTTAAAAACAAAAGTAACATTGCGATGGCAAAACTGGCTATTTTTTAAAAATTTCTCAAAATTCAGTAAATTACGTTAGAAATTCGAAACTAACTCCATTAGAACGGACATCGCGTGCTCTTTCCGATGGTGTATCTATTTTTGTTGTACAGTTATCCGAAACCATGCTATTGAGAAATTAGTACGAAAAATCACCCAAAACAACACAAAACAACACAAAACATTAAATAAAAAAATTTCTAAAATAAATTTTAAAATTTCGGCTTTGAGGTGCATTCAATCACCATTACGACTACCTGTGTGCCAAATTTCATGGCTGTAAGTGTGATAGATTCGTCTGGACATCGCAGACAAACACACACACACGCGAACATTGCCTTTTATAAGAAAGAATTTAAGATTAAGAGTAAATAAATCTTCTGCACTGTGTAATTCAAGGGACATTTGAAAATCACATGCCTGGCCTAGAGAATCAGAATGTTGCTTATAATAAATGATAAATCTCTATATTTTTTATAATCTGATGTAATTTAATGCATACAGCACTGTTATTAGAAATATATTTAGTCTTGTTGATAACTTCTAAAATTTGAAAGAAAAAAAATCACAATTTTTATAAGCAATGAAGATAATATACTGCAGCCACAGAATTAGACATTTGATATTCTCCAATAATTATTACTTCATAACTTCCTATAAAAGTTAATAAAAAGATAAATTCCAGGTCAACTCAAAAGTAGTCCTTTAATCAAGAACTAATTTTTGATATGGCAAATATTGAGTACACAAAAAATATTATTAAAAGGAAACCAGTCAAATTTAAATGCAAATCAATCAAAATCAGATAATTAAAAATGAAAATTAAATGTAATAAGATGGGAAGAAATATTTTTCTTCTTTTTCAAAAAGGTGAAACTCTCTGCCATAATATTCTATGTGTTTTCATAAGAACAAACATTTCTATGTATTATTAATAAAAGTATGCATTTGAACTATAAGCAGGAAACATGTGATTCAAATTAACAGCATATAAGTGAAGTATTATAAAAGTCAAAATTTCTTTCATTCAGATTTTTATTACAATTTAATATACAGTAGGACCTCTGTTTAACGAAGTCACTAAATCCCGAAAAAAAGTACGTTGTATGGAAAATTCGTTACATAGAGATTCACCTTTCAAAATACTTTAAACTACACAAAACAGATTTTAAATTCATAAACACTAAATATTATTAAAAAAGTAATTAATCACACCTTTAGTTTGTAAATTAATATCTATTTGTTTTATATATTTTACCGATCAAAAAGAAATCTGCAAGGAAAACAAGAATAAAACAAAACATTGTCCGGGAATACACTGTATTTTCAATTAAAAAATAATTTTATATTAAAATTAATGAATTTTAGCATTTCATCATACTAAGGCTTGTTGATTTTTGCAACATGATCATTTCCATCTTCATCATCTTCGTCTTCATCGCAATTCATTGCTGTATTGTTTTTATTTTTCACACTGTCCACTTCAAAACTGCCTCATCCACATCTTCATAGACACATGCTTTTAAATGTTTTGAACAAGAATTCGATGAATCATAATTTTGTATCTTATCACGATTTTTTTATTATGGTTGATAAGCTGTTTGGAGGAATACCAAATTTTAAAGCAATATCCTTTTTTTTTCATGCCTTTATCCACTTCATAAAGAATTAAATTTTTTCTTTGATGCTCAAGCACTTTCGCTTTGACATTTTCCAGCTTCAAGGTCATTGATCACCATAAAATGTGTTAAAAGAAAGAATAAGTTTGAAATGTTTAGAAATATTTTGAGAAATAGGGAGGGAAAAAAATATTGGATCACAAGAAAATGTTCATTAAATAGAGAATGCACTTCGCTATTTGGAGGTTATTTTACGAAGAAATTCGCAAAATGTTCTTGGTTCCAAGAAAAAGTTTGCAAAATAGAGAAATTCGCAAAAAAGAGGTTCGTTAAATAGAGGTCCGACTGTAATTAAAATAAATGCATAGTATTAAGTTAAAAACTCGTACAATATGCATTTATATTTTATGAAAACAGTTTCATCATTTCTTATGATTAATAGCAAGAGTTTTAACTAATGATAACTAAAATCTTAAACTCACCTGACGAATACCGGACTGTGACGAACACTCGGTTAAATCAGCTACAAAAATCAATGCACTGACGTAACAAGCCCACTCTAAGGCATTTTCCAAATTTATGTAACGTCTTCCATTTTGATGGATTTGATAAATCTGAAATAGCCACAACAAAGATATAGTGAGTAATTCAACAGACAGAAATAAGAATGGAAGAAACCATTATAAATACTATTGCATACATTCCAACATTGGAAACGTGGCTGTCCTTAGCAGGAGGTCTACAAGGGCGACAGATACGTGCGCACACACACGTAAACAAGGTTGTGTCAAAATTTTTAATTATTTATATATTTCATCTTATTTTAAGTAAATAAAAATTCCTGCTTTTAAGGAAAATAAATATCTTATCTGAAAAAAAAACAAGAAATATATGAATTAGAAATAATTATGACATTTTTCAAAAACATGAAATGTAGGGGGGGGGGGGAAATATGGATCATCATGCCATTAAGGAATACAACTAAAAGATTGCAAGAAAGGGAGAAAAAAACTCATTCCCGTAGAAATCTTAATCCTATCCATAGTTCGCAGAAATTTTCGATAAAATCCGTAGCAACTACAGAGAATCCGTAACAGTTGGCATGTATGTTATTGTCTATCGATAAATATTCCAAAAAAGAGAAGAAATGTATATACACACAGAGTGATAAAAATTTAACACTAATATTTTTTAATAACATAATGTTACCAGGCACAATTATATTACAAACAAATTATAGAGAAGAATTTGTCTTATAATACTGTTATGCTCTTCACAATATAATAAATTTAGTTACATACATGTATTAATTAAAAATATATTACATAACACTTGACTAAACAAAGGGAAGGTATATTGATATTTGGATACAATCAAAACAAATATACACAAGCTAAATGTTGACCACATTTTTAGGTGTTAGCAATTGAAGTTTAATTTTTTTTCTTCTGTTGGTGTATTTTCTTGATATTATTTTATGTTGTATTTAGGAAACTCAGGTATTCACTTTGCAATGCTAGATATACAGCAAGAATACTTATCTAAATCACTGATTTAAATCTAATTCGAGAAGGTGTCCCAGATAATCAAGTTTTTAAATGTTACACAGTTTACTAACACAGGTATACCATCAATTATATATATATACTGCCATTTTAATTGTCTTGTGCTTTTTGAAGGGATGGCGGCATTTTTGAACAGATTTCGTTTGTCGTTAGCAGAAAAAAGCACAAATTGATATCATGAGCAAGCTTCCCTTTCTGACGAGTGGCTCGCTATGATATTTTTCAACTTTATTTTGGTTTTTATCTATTTTTTGCCATTGTGCCTTGATTGTTTTTGAGTTTTTGACATTGTGCCTTGATTGTTTTTGAGTTTTTGTCTTGTGTTTCCAAGTTTGTTTTGATATATATATATTCTACACAAATTGCTAAGTAATTTATGAAAATTATGATACAAAGTTACAGTTACTTTTAGCAACAACATATTTTGTCAGAATATTTCTATGTAAAACATCCATGCAACAAAGTGTTTTTAAAAAATGAAATCATTGTTCTAAGATTAGTTTTAAATAAAATTTTGGGAAAACAAAATTTCCAAGAAAATCAAAATCTTAAAAAAAAAAAAACATTATAAAAATTTATATATACCTCTTTTAGTAAATGTATTACAGCAAGGACATATATAAAATTGCGACACACTCTGGGAAAAACTTGCTCCGTATTGGCACCACATTCGCCCATGAATGGCTGACAAGTATAATTCTTATTAGAGCTACAACATAAAAAAAGTTTAATTAATACAAAGACATCTCTACTAATAATAAAGGAGAATGTGTGTGTGTCTGTGTTGGCTTTTTACCCTAGACCATTGGACCTAGAGCTACAAAATGTAGCACAAACATACTTTGAAGGGTGGGAATGTGCAGCTCGCGGCCCTTTTTTTGAAATTTTAATCAATTAAAAATTAAGCTAAATTTTGGCGTTTTTCCTTAATAACTTTCGAAAATATTACAGCACAAAGATCATTTTTATGCCACCTGAAAGTGCAAAAACTTACCTTTTCAATGATATCAAGTTGACCTACAATTTTTCCTCTAATTTTAATCAATTTTTAAAAATATTTTTTGGCATAGTTTACAACAATACTTTTCATTGTTGCAACGCAATTCAAACCATTTTCATTGTTTAAACAAATATTTATTTGCATGTTCTCTTCCATTGTTGTAAGCTAAGGTAATATTTTAATGTTTACTGATATGTTTTAATCAGCATATTTCCATCCAGCTAACATGCTGCTGGAAGTAAAATGTGCTGTGCTATTTTAAAGTTAAAATTAAATGCATATTTTCAAGAGGAATAAGAGAGTGAAAATGATGCCATTGGATGTTATATGATACAGACTCCATTAAGGATGTTCGTGTAGACAAGAAACAGAACAGGTGGAAGGCTACTGAAACACCATGGTTAAATGTCTATCACGATTTGGAATTTTAAATTACTTTATTAAGGGAACCATGAATATCAAATTATGCATAAGAGATTCAATTGAAATTATATTCCTGGCATACAAGCTGGTTGCCAAAGGCAGCTAGTTACAAATAAATATATTCCACTCAGAATTAAAAAAAGTTAAAGATCAATACCAAGACATAATGTTATACTACATATTTAGCACTATTTAGAGGCTGAGAAATAAATGAATATACAACTTGATTAAATTGGAAATATTTACTTTTTAATAATTTCTTTTAAAAAAAATTGAATACATATATTACTTCTAAATACCGTGATATAAATTACGCTATTAATAGACTATCTAAAAAACTCTTTCTGAATGCTGAGAAGCTGTTTTATTTAGAAAAACCCAAACATAGGAAAAATTACATTAAGCTGTCAATTATCTTTCTTTTAAATAAAGGAGCTGATCATTTATGAAAATTTAACAGTCAATTACCTTTCTTTTAAATAAAGGAATTGATCATTTATGAAAATTTAACAAAGAGAAGAAACTTAATTATGCT
>BGPR01026722.1:0-21311 GCA_013235015.1 Araneus ventricosus | reverse complement strand
TTGCAATTTTGCAAATTGATGCATTTTCAAAATCAGATTTTGCCATCCAGCTTCCGTAAAGCTGGACATTCACGGGAAGGCTGTTCTACGCTATTTGAAAATTGAGGGGGTAAAAACACCTGTTATCTGATTAACGCCTTGGAACTTTGCAAATTGATGCATTTCCAAAATCAGATTTTGCTATCCAGCTTCCATAAAGCTGGGCATTCACGGAAGCCCTTTAAATGGCTTTTCTGCGCCATTTAAAGGGCTTCCCTAAAGATGGTTCCCAGTTAGGTGGGACATTCACGGGTCGGACCGCGCCAACCTCAGACGCATCACCTACGGGCAATCCGACCCCCTGGGTCTACAGCGCCTGTACCTCCTCCCGCTTTCAAAACTCCCCCACTCTGATTTCCCCAGATTGATTCCCACCCACCCTCCCCGTCCCCCACGGCTCGTTTTCGCTTTCGTGAGAGAGGCACGCTTCCCTTCTTCAGGGTCGTATTTCAGCTTTATGACCGAATGTGCCAAATGGAAAACGAGCGACATTGGATTTCCAAACTTTTCCATTGTCTACACCAATTCCCATCGGATTTTTGCATTGACGAAGGGGTTTTGACACGATGTGCGCCAAATGGAATGGAACGGCCTTCTCGTGAACGTCCCTCTTAATATAAGTAACTTCTATCGGAAGCTTAATTTAAGATTTTCTCACCTATTGTCTCTGTATGAAATGATATATGCATGTTTATGCCTCATTGCAAAATCGACGGCTGTTTAGTTACAAGCTTAGAGCAGTAAAATGCGATATCTTTGTGAGAATAGTATATTTCAGTCTCCTCATCATGTTCATTATGTTTTAGCACTCACCTAACGCTTTCAGCAATTTGTCAAGAATCATGTACTTTCCTAAACTTTGTGCAGCAAATTGTGTCTCTTTGTAGGGTTTTATATGTTCTTTTGGCGCATAGTAAATTTTCTAACTGTGATTGCATAATGTCTCTAACCTTCGTATAATACTCCTCCTTTTGTTCTCTTTCTTGTGTATAACGTTTTTGTACACACCAAATGCATATAACAATTTGTCTTGAAAAAATGTTATTTTCTTACGTTTTAGCAGCAAAATGTTATATCTTCGTACAGTTGAACAAAAAAGTTTCTAAATTTGTATATTACGTTTTCAGTATTCACCTAATGAATATAGCAATTGTCAAGTATCTTGTTCCTTACAAATGTAAGAGCAGTAAAATGTGGAGTTCTTAGAAAGAAATATACAGTGCACTCTCGGTTATCTGGGTTAATCACCGGGAGGGATCGCACGGACAATACAAAAACACGGATAATCCGGAAACTCCTTTTTATTAAAGAAAAAATCAACATCAGTACAAAAATATAAAAATTACTTTCATTTGCATGCTGTATAACATCAAACAAGGAATTTTCCTTTTAACATTTACTGCTTAAAAAAATCTGTAATGCGTCTTTGCTTCTACTCTTTGTTCTCCTGTCGTATATCGACACACATTTTACGAACCGCAGTAATGTCACCGTAATCAAATCCTCTTTGTCTCTTAAAATCTAACAAAGTTTCCAGAGATTTTAGAGCAGCAGAATGAGAAATTGTATTTCCCTCATTTAGTACATCTTTTGCATCAGGACTAGCTGATTCTCCATTATCAAGTTTTTGAAGGATTTCTAATTTTTGTTTAACATTTAAAACGTTTCGTTTTCGTTTCACACCACTCATTTTCACCAGTAAAAAATTTCACGCTACTAACTGGCGATAAATAAGACGCAAAAACTAAAGGAACACGTGCGAAAGTGAAAGAGGATGAAGAAGTTAAAGAATGACGTGTCAGGGAGAAGAGTGTACGTACGAGAATGAGTTAGGAGGAAGTGGATGATTCATTTATTGGAAAATTAGGGGTTGAACCGTGGAGGAAGAAAGAAAAAATCTATTCTTTAGCCTCCGCCGTCACGGCTCACTAGTTTCACGGAAGGAATCTCTCGATCGAACACCAACATCGATTTTACATGCATGATAAACGGGAAAATGTTTATCTTTAATTTTTTTGTGAGTCCGGAATGAGCACGGATAATCCGCAAACCGAATAATCCGAGGAAGGATGACTGAGAGTATACTGTATTTACTTTCTGCACATAGATATTCTTTTTACTGTGACTGAATAGTACATAAGCTCTGTTAAATAGCACACTCCTCTTTTTAAGTTCTGTTTCTATGCATTAGTATCTGTCAAATGCACATAGCAACTTATCAAGCAGCAAAATGTGGCATAAATGTAGAAGTTGTATATTTAAGTTTTCTTAAGATGTACATTTTATATTACCCCTCACCTAGGGTTCATAGCAAAATGTCAAGCAGCATGTACTTTTCTAGTGCTTGAGCAGCAAAATGTTATATCCTCGTACGGTTATGTATCTACTTTTCGCGCATAATAAATCTTCTAACTTGAATGTATTGTATCTCTAACCTCTGTAAAATTGTATACTCCTCATTTAAGTTCTCTTTCCATATTCATAACGCTTATAGTCTTCACAATATCAACATAGCATTTTGTCAAACACCAAGTTCTTATCTAATGTTTGAGCAGCAAAACGTAGTTTCTTTGTAAAGTTGTATATTTAAGTTCACCTAATATGTATTCTACGTTCTAGTATTCACTTAAAGCACATAGCACCAAGTCAAGAATCAAGTACTTTTCTAATGTTTGAGCAGCTAAATGTTGTATTAAGTATCTATCAAATGCACATAGCAACTTATCAAGCAATAAAATGTGACATAAATGTAAAAGTTGTATATTTCAGTTTTCTTAAGATGCACATTTTGTATTGCCACTCGCCTAGGATTCGTAGCAAAATGTCAAGCATCATGTACTTTTCTAGTGCTTGAGCAGCAAAATGTAGAATCTTCGTAAAATTGTATTTAAAGTTCCCTTAAAATGTATTTGACATTTCTGGTACACAGTTATTTCATAAAGCTACTGCTATATTTACTTTTCAAATGTTTGAACAGCAAAATGCGGTACCTTCTAGAAGACATATTTTGGCAATAGGCGCATAGTTCATTTTCTAAATTAAATGCATAGTATCTCTTAACTTTGTTAAATTGCATTCTCCTTATCTAATTTTCTTTCTTTGTATATAAAATATTTTCTATTCACCAAATGCGTATATTAACTTGACAAGTATCATGTCTTTCAACTTGAGCAGCAAATTGTAGAATCGTTGTTGAAATTTTATTTTTCTAGTTCTTGCATTTGTAATTATCAAAAGCATTTTAACTGTATATAAGTGTTAATCAAAATTCTAAAGTGTTTCCGTTAAAATCTCAAAAGAGTAGCCATCCCGTGTAAAATATTGTGCAAACTGTAAAACACAAAAACAGTCCTAAACTGTTTGTAAAGGACTGTAACTCTGCAAAATTTTCTAAGTATTCAATAAAGTTGTGGGGGGGGGATGCTCTTCGGTATGGGGTGCTCACGGACCCCCGTGGGGTGTCGGTTTGTTTGTTCCATGACCATCCAACTGGTTCAGTTGCTGCCATGGCATCAGGCACAGGGGTATGGAGCAGCGTTATGTCTAGTTACAAGCCCTGGCCATATTTTTACAAATTAAAAAATATAATTGAATAAATTTTTTTGGTTCAGAGTTGAAATAAAATCATTATAGTAAATGTTTAAGCACCTTTGAATCAATAGCGCCCCTGGGGTACAGCTCAATTAGCCCACTGGATATGACAGCCCTAGAGCCGGCTCCAGGGCGACCGTGTAGAGGCACATCACAGAAGGCGTTGTAATGAAAGCTCTAAACCCTCGATGCGAACTTAAACAACATTTACAAGAACTGTCTTTTAAAAAATGGCAAAATCTTTGGGATAATGGAAACACTGGACGTTATGTTCATAAAGTGCTCAAAACAGTTAATCTAAAACCAGTCTTTTGGACACATGAAGAAATTCTGTTTGTCACAGGACACGGTCCATTCCCTTCATTCCTTAACCGTTTCCATTTATCGGATAGTGATTCTTGTCCCTGCAGAGAAGTCGGCGATCTCGTCCACTATGCGACAACTTGCCCATTGACTCTCTCTTGGCATATTAGGAAACCTTCTACTTCACTGGAAAGTCTGTCGTACCAAAGAGTCCTGGAGTATCCGAATTCAAGAAACAGAATAATAAACATGATTAAATTCATAATAGACAATGAAAACATAATGCGACTGGAATAAGTACTCATCTGCCTTTGTACAATAACTCCAGCTTATCCTGCACTAAGTCCTTCCTTTCTCATAAATCTTTAATAGTAATCTTCCTATTCCTTGTATTCCGCAATTAACACACAATGGCTCCCCATCTCTAATACGTTACTCAAAACCTTGTGCATTGATGTAAGCTTCCTCATGTTGTTCGTCATTATCTACATTCATCATCTTTCTTTCATTCACACCGTGTTATTCAAGATATTGTATATATTCATTTATTTTGTTGTCAATTCTATGTGTTAACGCCAGCTCTGTAATTTGTTCATTTGTCTTTCTTCTCTTGCTGTAATTTTTTTTTGCAACTCAATAAAGTCCACCTACATCTATACCAAACCGGACAGGAGCCACATGAGCTCTAGAGACGGTTGTGTGGTGTTAAAGTGTTAATCATAAATTTAAAAATTCGCGCACGTTATATGGCTGCCGATTGGAACACAATAGAAATCTTTTACTATAATTAAATCATTTACTACGATTAAATCTCAATTATTATAGTTAATAAGTATAGTTAAATCTTTTAGCATATGTACCAATATACGATATCCACAGGGGTGCGCCACAATAATTTCGCACAGGGCGCCGAATACTCTGGACAGCTCTGCCTACTATCGAAGACGCTGCCAATGTGCCAAATCTAGTAAACTTGCTCTGTAGAGCGCTTTGAAAGACTTTTGGAACATTCTTTATGAAATTTACAGAAAGTATGCCAACCTAAAAACATTATTATATTCAAATGAATCCATCAGCTATGGCAAGACAGAACACGAGCACTGCTTGATGCTGAGGAAAAGCGTGTCTCCTTGTCTGACATAACGCCGCCTGCACCCCCGGTTCCTAGAACCAAAGTTATTTTACCGGTTTGGATGGGTGCGAGGTGGATTAAGCAGCCAAACCCCCCACGGGGCCCCGCACTAGAAAACCTTACCCCGACAACTTTATTGGAAAAACAACAAGAGTTACAAAATGTTATACAATAAAGAAATGTTGAACATTGAAATGTTGTTACAATAAATAAATAATAGTTGAAGTACATAGTCAGTAACAGATGCAGGCCCGGACTGACAGCTGAACAATCATATTTTATATAACATTCGTTAACATTTTAGTTAACGAATTAGTAAAATATTTACAATACATTCGTGATTTTCAATCCGTAGGAAAATTTTGTATAAATATTTCAAATAAAGAATGCGCCATTATGTACAAATTTTTATTTATTTTACATTAGATTAGGATTCAGTATTCAAAATTTAAAAAAAAATGTTATGTATTTACTTTATTTGTAGATGGCACGGCCAGATTTCCCATAGGGCTATCCTAGGCCATGGCATAAGAAGCAGCCATCCGGGGTGCATATACAGATGAAACAACAACCGAATGTGTTCGGTATTATTTTGAAAAGGCCATATAAGAGGATGTTTTTTTTTAATTTACATTCGTTACATTAAATATATTGAGAGATAGATTTTTTTAATCTTCTGTAGACCCTTGCACTTCTTTGCATTGAAACAGATTTAATAAGGTCCACTTCAGTGACCCTTCAAGCCTATTCACGAACATTAGTGCGCACAAAGAAGTTCTAAAGTTATTTCAGACGATATCATGAAATCCGATGGAATATTTTTATTAGTGTTAATGCTATTTTTTAATAATGTAATCTAAAATAATAACAAAAATTAATGTGTGTTCGAAGATTATAAAGATTGCGTAAAGTGTTTATATGTTTCAAAAAAATTTAACTATCGTATATTAGATTGAAAATTATATATTAACTTTTTTGAGAGGAGTAAGCAGAATATGCTTCGGCCTAAGGCGAATTCGACTCTCTCCCCAAAATAAATTCGTAAGCAGCAGGTGTTTGCCATTGACTGATAAGGCTGATATTCCGAATTGAGTTAAAACGTGTATTAAGAAGGCACAGTTTTTTCTCGAGTTAGCATTATTTGATAACTAATACTGATTTTCTCTACGTATTATTATGCTGGTACTCAAGGAAGTTTCAAATATTAAGTTGTAGATGATAAAACATGTGGCGGGAAAAAAATTGTTATAGATCATAGTTGACTATTAGAACATGGGAACATCAAATAAACTGGAACATGACTCTTTAAGAAAAAAAAACACACACTTTATTTTAGAACTTTTTTTGGCTATTAGAACATTGAAATTTATTTTCTAATTTTAATATGAACTATTTATTAAGAAATGAAAAAGTCGCAAGATCAGAGAATTCGAATTCAGAACAAATTTTCAATATCTGACAAATATTCAAATAATCTGGACTGTACCGGTTAATCCAGTCCATTTGGTTTTTGAAACGTGTATAAAAGTTTAGGAAATAAAAAAAAAATACTTTTCTTTTATTTTACATTATTTAATTACTTTTTTTAAATTAAATTCTTCTAAGCTTTACTAACGTGAGCAATTTAGTAATAAGCAAAATTTAAGACAATCCAGAATATTTAATTCAAATCCGGAACAAAACGTCAGAATTCAGAATATTAGACACGATTTTGGCACTTTAACTTATTAGAAAAAAGATGATATTTATCCAAAAGGGAATCCAGTTCATAGACATTTTGATCGAGAGGTCAAATTTTCCACGTCACCATACTTCAAGTTCAAGGATTGATTTGCTTAAAATTATCGGGCAAGATCCATAGTAGCAGACATACGTCAGGAGCTTTTTTTCCCCCTTTTCAACAGGACATCGCCAACGATACCGCTACCGATGTCAAAGTAGCGCTTGGCGACAATACCATCAATATTTTGACGCCACAAACTTGGCGAGAACTAGTGACGCACTAACAGTGAAACGTTCAATGGTTTCGCAGTGAAACCACACATTGAATATTTTTTTATGTAGCAATTATTCAGCATTTTTCCTTAACTTAACGACTATTTAAACTCTTACTTCTTCTCTGTTCACTGATAACAACAGCAAGAGCCCAAAATCAAACAGAAATAATGAAGTCGAATGTAGAAATCATTTTAAAATCCTCCAATTTCACTAGTCTTAAAAACATTATTTATTTTGAATAATAAACATATGGACTTATTCAAGTCCTTCTCTATTATGAATTACAACTTTCAATTATTTAGATAAATAAAAAGAAGCTCTGAAAAAGTTAAGTAAAATCTTTGGTTTCACGGTGAAACCAAACCCCTGTTAGGCCGAGTAGAAAACGGAAGTTCTCTCGCTTTATTTTGAAATAGGAGTTCTTTTATTGAAATTTGGTTTCATGATTCAGGCTTCCTCTTGGTCACAGGTGTTTTTCTGTTTGCATTTTTTTTGGGGTTCAGCTGAAAAACAGATTTATATTCAGCTGTTCTTTGAGAAGTTAGAAAATATCACTCTATTTTCTTTTAATTTTTGTTGCTCCGTGTTTTATTTTTTCATGCAAATTCAGTTCTAAAATTTAAAAATAACCTGCAAGACTTATTTCTCCAACATCTAGTCGAACCTGTAAAATTAAAATTCAGAACAAATACAGTTTCAAATCAGGAAAGACTGAAACATGTTGGCCACATTCCACAAAAATTCATGTTGGCTTGTGCATGATTGCAAAAGGCAATGAAAATAAATCAGGCTTTGAAAAATTTCATGGGGATTAGAAATGATTTCCTAAATTACTTTTACAATAAGAGAATTAATTCTTAAGTATATATTTTTTTCTTAAATTTTTTTAATTCTGTGCAATTTGTAAAATTGCATAGAATATCCATTGAATTCTGCAATGGATACTGATATATATATATATAACATAAATATGTGTATGTGCTCATAATGTGTATTTGTCTTTATTTATTCTTTGATTATAAATGTAGATAGATAATTTATATGTTCTATGCATTTTGTATTTATGAATATCACACAGATAGAAAGGTAATATATAATCAATTTTATATGTCAAAATTTATATGAAAATAATATACCAAATAAGATAAAAAAAAATAATCAAATGATATTAATTATTAACTGCCTATTATTTGAAATTCTTAATTAATCGTGTTAAAATAAAGAGGTTTTAGGATTCTAAATTATCAGTCTTCATTCTGTGCAATTTTTTGTATTGGTTTATTTAAGGAAAGATAGACCATTGCTGTTCATTGGTTTCACTGCGAAATCACAAATATCTGGGAAATAAAAAAATGATTTTTATGCTTTTCGTCTAATACTCATTTTTAAAATTATTTTAGTAATTTTCAAAACAAAAAATGTAGTGAGCTTGAAAGGGATAATCCATTTAAAACCAAAGGATATACTGACGAGATTGTATATTATTCTTTTTTCTTTAGAAGAAATTAAAATTCAAGTATATAAACTCTTTCATATTCAGGTTTTTCCTAATGTTCATAAAACTATAGGGAAGCTTGATATTTTATAAAAAATATAATGCATAATACTTGAAAAAGTAAGTAAATACATTTTACATGCATTTTGAAACACTCCAACTCTGCATATCACTCTTAGTCCTAAAAGAATTAAACAGATGACAACTAAACATTAAAAATTTAATTTATTTGCAAATAACTTAGCCAAACAAAAGTACTAGCCTAAACAGTATTTAAACAATATTATTACTATGCACCAGTTTCATGACTTTCCACATTAAGATAATATATTTAAATCCGTCAAAAATCTGAAAACTAATGGAATCACTTCAAAAAAATAAAAAAAAAGAACGCTTTTCTTGCATATATAAATTAGTCATATTTTGCCATTTCTAAATAACTTTCATTTTGAAAGCTTTGACATTACATTAAATGACATTCTGAATTTAGTCACACCTGTTTTTGATGAACTCGCGTTGTATGCACATAGGAACACCAGACACTACTTTACCTCACTCTACGCCGTGAGCAAAAATCATCACGAACCCTGGAGACAAGATCATATCATCATTCATATGATGATTATCAATTGCCAGAACAACAACAGCTTGTGTCCCAGGAATTCTTTTACAAACATAGTCTTCATAGTTTTTTTTACAAACTCTATTTGCCCTCAATCCTGAAGGCCATCGACTTTCATGAGCATTTTCCATTAGTTGAACACTTAAATGTGAAGGGCAACCACTCTCAGTTAGAGCTATCCTCACCATTGCTTGGAGTACAGAGTCTGGATTGGATATCATGGCTCCCCAATGTTTAACTGTAGCTCTCCGCAAAGAATCGCGACACGATTTTGCTTCTGTTTCCTCCGCACGAGACCTTAGCACACCCACATCTCTGTGTATTTCTTTTAATTCAAGCTGCATAGCATCCATTCTTCTCAGCTTTGTTTCAACTATCCTGTGTATTTCGCTGTGAAGACCATTTTGATCCTCGAATTCATTTGTAGGAACGAGAGGTCCACATTCTTGTTCACACGGTACAGATCTCTTAGGATTATGCTCACATCCTTGTTGATGGATTTCTAAGTGCTCTAATTTGACTACTGCTGCGCAGCCCGAACTTGCATTATCACACATAATTAGCAGACGAGATAGCAGATTTCGTAATACGCGAGCAGCTGGTTTGAGCTCATTTGGAGTAATAACCTTTCTATCTATTGGGCAAGAAACTTTTCCGGAAAGCCACTCATTGATGCACGCTTTACAAAATGCATGTTCACATATCGGGGCTTGCAAAGGTCTTCTAACACACCAGAACATATAGGACAGATGAACTCTTCATCAACTTCTCCTTTGAAGCGAGCGACATCGTATCCCATCTTACTGCAAAAAATTGACACTTAGCAATGTTTTCAAGGAAAGACACTAGAGTATTTAATCCAGTGCGTTAAATAAATATTGAATAAGATTGTCGATAAGTAAAAATAATCCTGAGAATGACAATTTCAGAAGGAAACGGAATAAAGCAAATCGTTGCCACCAGGAGGATGAGAAATAAAATAATAAGAAATCAAAAGTCTGGATTTTGATTTTTATCCAATCGCAAGAAAGTTATTTAATTACTCACATTAATCGCTCAAATCCATTCTTTTTTCACGAAAGAATCTTGTTCTTGCATGACTCATAATAAGAGAAGATTGAAATCCTTTCGTAATGTGCACGCGCAAAATATATCTCAATGCTTCTTTTCTGAAATTCCTATAAACTAGTTGTCAAGTACTTGTGCGTGCAATTTTAACTGTAACCTGTTATAAATGTAAATTAAATGATAATTTTTTTCTCCGGTTTCACTTCTTGTAGTAATATACGTCTTGGATGGAACGAAAATGACTGGTTATTTTTATATTTGAATCAAGTAAATTCTACCAAGCTAACAAATGACGTAAAACATTATCAGAATAGAAATCACCTTAAAAGTTTTAAAATTTATTTATTCATATCAATGATTTTGATACATCATAGGCTGTAATTGTAAACTCAAGAAAATAATTTACATGTGCTTGTGGGGATACAAAATGACGAAGCAATAATTTCCATTCAACTTTTTATTCCAAGTGACTTACTTTTATAAAAACATTTCATTTTACATTTTTATTTTCAACAAAATTTTTAATTGCCATACTCAGAAAAGCAAATTTAAAGAAAGACAAAAAGAATAATATAAAATCGTCTGCCATTGATATTAAATTAAATTTAAACAAAAATTATAATATTTGTAGAGATGGCTTAATAAAATCGTCTGCCAGAAGAAAAAGCAAAAGAGGAAAAATAAATGAATTAAAAATGAAATATGTATAAAATGGTTATAAAAAGTAAAATACTGTGCATCTACATGCTCTATGTTATAGCTATGTTTTTGTGTGCAGAGTTGGACAGCGAATATGACTTTTTGTTAATAATAATAGTTGCCAAACTTGAATACTATTCCCAAGCAACTGTCTTTTTGTTCCGAGTAATAGTTGGAAATTCTACCGGATTACGTACTACTTCAGGCTGTTTTTAAACTAATAAAATACTAATATAATCTACTCATACACTGTGTTAAAATGATCCTGACTCCATTTTTATAATTTCAAACTTCAATGCTTAAACTTAAAATTAAACTTAATATTCGTTGCAAACACTCCGTATAATAACACAGCTATAACCGGGAGCATATGACAAAAATTCAGGAAATGATTATTACTGACTATAAATAGGCAAAGTAGGAAACTGCCTAGGGGACTCACAACTTCGGGGGGGGGGTTGAGATTTCAAGATCTTTAGTGGTATTTTCAGGGTAATTTAATTTTTATACTTTCATTTAATTTACAAGTTCTGTGCACTTGAACTCCTTCAAATTAAAATTAAGCATCCTTTAAATTTTAGAATATTAATCTAAAAACATTCGTAATTAATTACCTTCAGCAAGTTTTGGATTATGTTGTTTTATGAATTTAAGAAAATACATTTCTTTATAATTTAAAAATGTCTGATCTGTAATTAAATAGTATTTAGAATTTGTTAAAAAAAGTATTGTAACTTTTTTATATCTTGTTTAAATTTAAATTTTAATTCCAGTTCTTTTTATATTTGAGATACTGTAACCAACTCTCTTTAAAGTGGCCCGCAATTAAATTTCAGGTAGATTCCTTATAGGAACTCTACCTATTGCAATGGTTCTCATGACATGACTTCCGGAAAATTTCTGTAGATCTTATATATATATATATATATATATATATATATATATATATATATATATAATTATTTGCCCATGTTATCTTGTGAACACGATTACTGGAGTAATTTTGATTTGATTTTAACTGGCGTGTTTGTTAGGATAGTAAAAATCTCGGCTGAGTTCGTAGATGGGCTATCCAGCTCAAAAGGGGTGGAAATGGTGGGGAGTTGAAATTTTCACTTCCCAATAATTCCTTTAAAATTAAAAATAGAAAGAAAATTCAAACTAGGAGAATTGTCGCTTTATCATAACGAACAATTTTTGTATTTAAAGTTTTTCGACTGCTTCAATTGCTTAGAAGTCGTGAACTGATAAGTGATTTTCTCCCTCCCCCCTAACTTAAAGTACCATTCAACCTATACATGTTACCATTTGTTGGAAAGCTGTCGTCATTTGCGGTCTCTTCCACCCTTTTTCATTGTTGCATCTCTAATTCTTATGAAAATAGAGGGCGAAATGTTCTTTTCCTTATATCTCCGGACTAAAGGAATCTACCTTTGCCTTCCGGCTTGCCGGCGAATCGGCAAAATTTGCTACTGAAAACTGCTTGTCTATATATTTAAAATAATTGACAAAACCTGAGAACCAGTCCCCCAGCCCAACCACTGGACCGATTTCGATCTTTTTTAATTTCATATGGAATATTATGGCGTCTCGATATGTCATCAGTGGTCACCTGTCCACTACCACCCTCCATTTTTGAGAGAAATCTAGAAAACACTACTTCACTGAACTTTCTCTATGGGGAAAAAGAATGAGACAGTCCCCCCAAACCCAACCACTGGACCGATTTCGTGATTTTTATTTCATATGAAAGCTTGTGGCCCCTAGATACGCTGTCAATGTTTGCAGGCCACCAAGGGCGGATCCAGAGGGGGCTCATCCCCCCTTCGCGTCTTAAAACACAGACTGCCCAGAATTATATGTATTGAATTTTTTCAAAAAACTTTTCTTATCTAGACTTTTCAGAAAAGAAATTGTAATATAGTAACAAGTCAGACACAAGTGCGTATTTACAAAGCTTCCCCCCCCCCCCTCTCCTTCAAAGAATGGCGGACAATTGATGTATTTTAATTAATTTATTTTTTCGTCGTTCTTTCAGCTGGGTGGCTTGTGATAATTCAAGGGGCAAGAGCTTTGTTGCAGGACTTTCGGGGCACTCACCGATTGCTTCTGTATGCAAATACTGCATACTAATACAGCATTAATACGTAACTATGCGGCAATCGTTTTCAAACAACGATTGCTGAAGCATTTTTCAGTGGGGAAAGGTGAAATAAACCACCGAAGATAAACTAAATCTAATTCTGAGGGTGCTAGGAACGACACTGACACTCGTAAAAACTACACAGTTGCATTTAAAAGTAACATTTAATAAAAAACATCTCTAAATAACTATAGCCGTCAAATCGACCTGAAAACGAACTACATTCCTTCAAGCCTACTCAAACAATACAAAACCGACGCTCCCAACCACAGTTCGAGATTAATTCTCATACGGTGGAAAGCGCCCTCTTGTGATGAGGCAGACCAAAGGATTAAACTCGAATAAATATTTTCCACAAAAGGAAACTTACTCTTAACAAAATAACTTGATATATTTAAGATATTTAATTACAAAAATGAAAATACAGAAGAAGTAAACAATAGTGATAACAATATACCTTTTGCGTGCAATGCAGCAGCATCCAGTGATTGCATTAACAAAGTTCTAATATGAATAACTCCGATGGATAGTAGAACTTTAAAAAAGTTGGCCATTCGAGTTCTCTTCCATTTCTTTCCATTTTATTTGTTTTATCTTAATGTGTTTTAATTTTTATTGAGCACGATTTTCGTTGTTTGATTGTATCTTAATTGGTTAGTTGATTTTAGACAATATTGTTAATGCAATCACTGGATGCTGCTGCATTGCCCGCAAAAGGTATATTGTTATCACTATTGTTTACTTTTTCTGCTTCTTCTGTATTTTCTTTTTTGTAATTAAATATCGCTTTTGTATTTTATTGGAAGTTGCTGCATTTTTGCGCCATTATGTTTAATGCAAAGTTTAATTTTTAATATCTCTTGTTAAATTATATCAATTGTACTTTATATATTTAAAATTTGATTCTTCGAATATAGTTATATTGGATTGTATAAAAGTTGGGAATATGTTAAATAAGCATGCGAATATCCAAGATTAAAAGATACCGTAAAATATGGGTTACTTTGCCTTTCTGGAGGTAACTTTGCACCAGTATAAAATTTTCGTTGAATAGTGAAATAGAGACCGACTGATTAGGGATATGAGATTGAGATTTTTTTTTCGCGTTTCTCGGCAACATCGACTAGTTTTTTTTAAATCTTTAAACGTATATAATAATCATTAAAGAGGTTACAGATGGAACAAAACATTGAGCCAGTTTTTCACCGAAAACTTTAGTGCAGAAAAATCTGTCTCTCGTGAAGAAAATATTTCTGAAGACAAGTACATTTAAATGTGAAAGATAATAAATCTAACTTTCATTTTGTTGCTTTGAATGTCAATTAGTAAAGTGACCAACTTCTTTTCAATCGGAAGGAGGACACAAATAAATTAAAGATAAAAAATATTGTAAATTAAAGAAAGATTCTATTCAGTGCAATAATAATACACAATACACTATAATACACTATAAATGCATAATAAAAGCATTTGTAACAATTTATGTGTTCACTTTTCGAGGGAGGATAGAACTTGCAAAAGGAGGTCTGTCCTCCGTAAAGAAGGGTGGTTGGTCATTATATAATTATATTTTTTAGTTGAGTTGAAATCAATTTTTTTCTGACGTGGGTTTACTTTGCACCATGGAAATTTGAGGTACAAAGCAACCCCAGATGATTTTTAAATTTATTTTATGTTAAAGAATAAAAAGAGCAACGCTTGCTCTGGCTTCAGGTATGTCTATTCTATCCTATTAAAATTTAAAGGTAAACAAACATATGTATCTATGTCCTTCTGTCTTCTCACACGAACCACTGAATCCTGAAACTATCCGTAAGTACCAAAAGATGGAAAATAATCCAAGGAATCCATTTCGACTATTTAAATTCCGAAATTGTAATTAGTTAAAAAGATATTAATTAAAAACGTCAAAATGAATTAATTCACGTGCTGCCATCTATTGGCAGCATGATGAATTCGTTCACGGCGGATCCTTTTCCCCCCTATTATTAGTTTTCACATTCGGTGTTGCATTTTTTTATTTATTTAACGGAAGTTGGTATTTCTTTTTGAACGAGCTTCTGTGTTTGGAAAAGTAAGTGACAATATTTGTTGATTGTAGAGAAAAACGGAGGCGGGGCATATGAAAATATATAGATCCCAAGGTCTCACGTGACCTCATTTCTCTCCGCCGGGGAATATCCTATTATTCGTGATAGCCCGTGCAACGCCGGGCCACACAGCTAGTGTAACCATACGTCCCGTTTTGAACGGGACAGTCTCTTTTTTTGGTAGCCTGTCCTGTTGTCCCCAAGCACAGTTTCGGGACGCCCAAATGTCCCGTTTTCAGAAAGAGGGCAACCCACGATAACAATTTCAAACAAGAAGGCGCCAAAAATAAAAAAATAAAAAATCCGACGGTAATGTCTAGTAGCCCGGCGATGACGGAACATCCTCTACATGTGTCGCACATACGTAAGTTGGTCAGAAATCTCCTATCTCGCACTTAGTTCTAACTTCATTACGCCGCATGAAGTGACAGAATGAAACACTGGGAATATTTAAACCGAAAGTCGTTGGGTGGAACTATTCAAACGCTTTAACACCAATAATTTAAATCGTACGAACTTTCGTATAATTATTGAATATATTCAATTTGCCCGGCACTAATAAACCCGTAGAAAGGGCTTTATTCTTATGAATAAGTTGTGGACGAGCTAGAAAACACAGTTGCAGGTCGCAGTTTGTAAAGCAACTTTAATTACCAAAGTAAATTTCAAGAAATCCTACCAAGAATTTCATTCTTTTTTTAAATCAACACCAAATATAATGAGGAAAAAATGTCTTCTTCAGAAAAATTCAAGATCACATGAATTATTTATTTTCACGTGTTTATTCCTGTTCCTTTCAACAATAAACAAAAACTGAAGAAATATGTGTTTTCTTGAATTCTCATAATATTACCTAAAAATTAAAAAATGTCCCGTTTTGAGGGGAAAAATAAATGGTCACTTTAGGTTTGCCCAGGGTATATAAAAGGAAGTTAGGAATTGTAATTAGATGGATTTTTCTTCAGAGACCCTAGAAGCTTGCTTTAATACCATTTCATAAAGTTAATGTACTTTTAAAGAAGCAGAAACTTTTTTTGGTTCCCTAAGCGAACAGTTTTTTTTTTTTTTTTACAAAAGAAAGAAAATGTCCTATAAGGAAACCTGATAATCCCCTGGTTTCTCCAATGAGAAGGAAAAGACCGTTGTAATTTGTATAGACCAATCCCCAATTCGTTGCCTTCATTTAAAAAAGTTTTCAAAAATTAAATTGTGTATAAAATTTACAATTTGTAACACTATTTTTTTATCGGCAAATAACAAGAATTCATAAGAAGAGCTGTTGCTATCTCACATTAGAAGAATTCTGGATGAAGATTAATTTTATTATTTTTTGATTCATATTTATTTCAACGCTTTTTCTTAATTAAAAATTTACTATGTAATTAATTGTCCAAAACATCCGTAAAAATCTTTCGTATACTGCAAGATTTATGAACATAATTTGAAGTACCTATGCAACAAATATTAATAACTTAGGGAGAAAATTAGCTACCGGCGGTTTTTAAAAATCGTCTGGTTCAATTGATATTCTCCTTTTAATTATATAACGTTTCGGAAGATAAAAGAATTTTGGGTATTGTAATTTTCTATACAAAAGTAATTTTTAACACCAAAAATATTAGACATGAAAATATTTTAATTCCGAGTAAAGCCGGGCATAACAGCTAGTATTAATATAAATAAGTCATTGTGGCTATGTGTGATATTCCACATATCCTGCTAAGCCACTGGACGGATTTTAACCAAACTTTTCAAATTTATTATTTAAGGCAAGAGAAAGAATACTGTCAACTTCTCAAAGTGCAAAAGTTAATTTAACATTTAGTTAGTTAGAAATTAACAGCAATTTTGCCGTGTTTCCGCAATAAACTTCGTACTTCGGAAAAATTATCCCACAAGAAATATTTTTATACCGCCTTAAAATCCGAAATTTTACCTTTTTGATGATACCAGTTTCAATTTCGCGCAATTTTTCCTTCAATTTTTATTAATTTTTCAAAATATAATAAATAATAATTGAATAGAGCAGATGGTTTTGAAATAAAGAAATTTATAGATACACTGTTGCTAGGAAACGGCGAGACTTTCAACTCTACCTTTATCTTCACCGAACACATTATCATCAGAACACAATAGAATTCTGAAAGAACACTAAAAGACACGCTTAAAAGCAGCTGATTAACAATTTATATCGGGAATAATTATTGATTTGGTTTATTTTGAATTTTTTAAAAAATTAACTATTCAAGTAATTATGGAGAATATTAGCTTTCGATGTTTTTAAAAATCATTTGGTTCAACTAATAATCTCATTTTAATTAAAAAATGTTTCAGACTATAAAATTATTTCTGTGCATAATAATATTTTATTTTATTATTAATCTGTAGCTTTGTTTCAACTAAATATATACGCTTAAAAATGTTTAATGAACGTCTTTCTTCTGAAGGCTTAGTCACACATCACGTATACTGACGCGTGATAGGTAAAAGAAAGCAAAAAAAGTGTTTGCGCTTGATTAAAAGATCTCTCCTTGGCATTAAAAAAAAAGGAACGACTCGCAGTTTTCGTCGCATCGCGTGGAACGTGGCGCCAAATGCTGTTGACAAGTAGCAAATGTGTCCATCGTGTAGTTTTTAACCCGTCAGTAAATGAAATGAGTGAAACTGACTCACCAGAGTCAAAGATTATTTTACTTGGCGGCGGTGCTCGAAAAACACATTACACTCAACAATTCCAATTCATTTTCCCGAGCTCGATTCCTCTGCCAAATGGGCGCCAAACAGCTCTACAAAGTGGATATTATGACAGGCATGTTCTCCCGAATTTACGGTCCGTTTCACTTTTGAAGGTGTGTTGGGATTGCAAAAAAAAGAAACCCAGTTGGATCGTTCAGAAAGGACGGGGCAAAAAAAACCGAAAGGAAAATGATATCAGAACTTAAAGGAATGTTTGACTTCGTATCAACAAATATTTAGTGGAGTTTGAGACTCATTCGGAAAAGCGTTTGCGGTTTTTTGTTTTGTTTTTTTAATACTCCTTTCTTTCCTCTAAATACTTGAGTGATGACATTTTAAATGTCCAAGGTTGTTGGAAGCGACGTATTCAGTTTCAAAACTCAGAACTGCTAACTTGGAATAGGTGAATCTAAAAATCGCTGTTTTCTAAGCGTTGTGTGTGGTCCTACGTCAGCAAAGTAGGTCTTTCAAAATTCTGCTTTCGTCACAAAAAATATATATTTGCTGCTTCATTGCAGGGATTTTTAAACTTTTTTCTGCTGTAAAAATGTTCCACGATCCATCGATGTAAGAAAACACTTTTTCACGCTCCAGAATGTGCACAAATAGGTAAATAAAATAGACTTCTAAAATATTAATTAGCTGTAAAAATGACATTTTTTAATTAATCAAATGCATAAAATTAGGACGATTTTTTGAATTATTTTTGCTTACTAACCTTAAGGAATTTGAAGCAGGAGCCGTTAAAAGTTACCAAATGGGCTTGAAATCAGGACTCGTACTCTGATTATTGCATTTTCTCAATTGTAATTCTAGCTTTAGTTATTGCTGAATTCAGAGCAAGTGTGTTAGGCCAATTTTCCATTGATCCACAAATCTTTTTATAGAGGAATTTCATTATTTTTTATTTAGCAAAAATTTTTAAATTATTTAAAATGTTTTTCAAAAATACGATTGATTAATTGAATTTCTTAATTTTAACCATGGAAGTTAGTAATGCAAAACCACGCTGTAGTGAAAAGAAATGTCACAAAATGTTAACCCTTTCAAGGACGGGGGTTTCCTTTCGAAACAACGTTTTTAACAGCTTTTTTTCTTAGCCAAGCAGTAGGCTTTTGATGATATATTAGAAAAAATGCAGTTTTAATATCTAATGAGCACAAGCTCTAATTTTTCTTATGGATTTATACACGCATTAACACCGTTTTAACGAGGAACTACAAATTTATTTGCAATTACTTTTTCCAGAATAAATTTAGCTACATAATATTTCAAAGTTTTTTAAAGTCATTTATTAAACTGTAAACACGCTGGCACAATTTTACTTTTCTCATTTCTATGCTTAAAATAAAGAGTTACTTTTAAATTAATTTGATATAGTGAGAAGTTTGCAGTTTTAAGTTGTTATGAAATAAATTAAAGAGCAAATAATAATAAAAAAAAACTTGAAACAATATTAAGTATAATTTCAACTAATCGATAGCTGTTATTTTCAGACTGAGTGAACTGGACTGAATAGTTTTAACATAAGTGGGAAAAAAATGTGGAAAAGTAACAATGTGGAGTTTAATATGTGACGTCACAATCATATAATAAATGTAACTGACACCTCATCTAATGTCCTTTGCACCTCATTTTCCACTATGCTGTGGCGTCATATCCTTTTCCCTCCTGCAACATGTGTAATGGATTTAAAAAAAAATTAAATGGAGAGAGAGAGAAAAATCTCTATGCACATTTTTGATGGTTTCTAATTTCTCTATTTGTAAAATATAAATGACACAGTTAAGAAACTATAACCATAAGTAGCAGTGGCGTAGTGACCGGGGGAGGCAAGGGGAATATTGATGCTTAGGGGGCGCCATTTTAAAAACAAAATATGATGAAGGAGCTTAAAAATAATACCATGCCCCTGGGTGCCATTTACGTTTGTTAAGCAACTTATGACGACTGAAAAAACTCACATTTTTCGTGCGCCACTTACTCTGGCTACATCACTGGCCATGGTGGCACTTACTCTGGGTGCGCCATTGGTCTTGGTGGCACTTACTGTGGCTACGCCACTGACCATGGTGGTACTCGCTTTGGCTACACCATTAAAAATGGTGACACGTGCTCTGGCTACGCCACTGCCATGGTGGCACGTACTCTGGCTACGGCCACTGGCCATTGTGGTACTTACTCTGGCTACGCCGTTGGCCATGGTGGCACGTACTTTGGCTACGCCACTGGCCATTGTGGTACTTACTCTGGCTACGCTACTGCCATGGTGGCACGTACTCTGGCTACGCCACTGGCCATTGTGGTACTTACTCTGACTACGCCACTGGCCATGGTGATACTTATTCTGGCCACGCCACTGTTCATGATGGCACTTATTCTGGCTACGTCAGTGGTCCTGGTGGAAAAATTGTTAATGCATTTATGTCACTTGTACAAAACTAACTATTATCAAGCTATCAGGAGAAATTTATTCTACTATACGTGTCGTGTAGCTGAAAAACTGGCCATCTCCAAAAAAGGAAATTTTGGGGGAAAGTCGAATTTATGTCACATTTAGCCAATATGAGATTCAAAAAATATTTGACTCGCCGAGCTTTCCATCAATATGCTTCAGTATGCAAATTATGGTGGCGAGGTATTAAGAGGGACAAATGGACCTAAAATCTTTGAAAAAAATGTATTTTTGAGAGATGGAGATATCCAGTTTTGCAGCTGCATGACACATATTTAGACTTCAAAATAATGTGATAATGAGATACTTATCTCCGAATGCAGTGATGAGACGACTCGCTATCTAATATTCAGCATTTGATTATTATGTTGCTGACACGGAGGTATTGTATGCAGTATATTTTTACATTTTACACTGAACTATAACATCAAACACTCATAATTACATTAATACAATGTGGGCCTCTCACTTCATACCCTCGTCTCACTCTTCGTGAGTCTGTCTCAAAAGAAACCAGACCACTTGAGACCATCACTTAAAAACTTCAACTTTGCCCTGGAAAGTCTAGGGGACTGCTACCAAGAGAAAACTTGGTGGAAGCGTTCTGGCAGACTGATGCGCAACATATTCGGCTAGACCGAACGGAGCCTCTCGTCTGTCTGAGATACCCAACCTTCCCGGGGTCCTAAATGTTAAAGTGTGGATCTCTCCCCTTTGGGTGTAGAAGAGGTCCCGTGGTGGAGGTCTTTTGGCTTTCTTTGGCCACAGCACTGACCTAATGGGGTATCTCGAACAGAGAATGATGACGCTGGGCCTGTGACGTTATAGAGGATGCCCAAGGGTCAAGTGAGGGGTCTCGGCCCCGATGATGATGCTATGGTCTGCAAGAGTGACCGTGGTGGAGTCGGTTGGAGATTTTCACGAAACCGCTTTACCGATC
>BGPR01026721.1:0-21311 GCA_013235015.1 Araneus ventricosus | reverse complement strand
TTGCAATTTTGCAAATTGATGCATTTTCAAAATCAGATTTTGCCATCCTGCTTCCGTAAAGCTGGACATTCACGGGAAGGCTGTTCTACGCTATTTGAAAATTGAGGGGGTAAAAACACCTGTTATCTGATTAACGCCTTGGAACTTTGCAAATTGATGCATTTCCAAAATCAGATTTTGCTATCCAGCTTCCATAAAGCTGGGCATTCACGGAAGCCCTTTAAATGGCTTTTCTGCGCCATTTAAAGGGCTTCCCTAAAGATGGTTCCCAGTTAGGTGGGACATTCACGGGTCGGACCGCGCCAACCTCAGACGCATCACCTACGGGCAATCCGACCCCCTGGGTCTACAGCGCCTGTACCTCCTCCCGCTTTCAAAACTCCCCCACTCTGATTTCCCCAGATTGATTCCCACCCACCCTCCCCGTCCCCCACGGCTCGTTTTCGCTTTCGTGAGAGAGGCACGCTTCCCTTCTTCAGGGTCGTATTTCAGCTTTATGACCGAATGTGCCAAATGGAAAACGAGCGACATTGGATTTCCAAACTTTTCCATTGTCTACACCAATTCCCATCGGATTTTTGCATTGACGAAGGGGTTTTGACACGATGTGCGCCAAATGGAATGGAACGGCCTTCTCGTGAACGTCCCTCTTAATATAAGTAACTTCTATCGGAAGCTTAATTTAAGATTTTCTCACCTATTGTCTCTGTATGAAATGATATATGCATGTTTATGCCTCATTGCAAAATCGACGGCTGTTTAGTTACAAGCTTAGAGCAGTAAAATGCGATATCTTTGTGAGAATAGTATATTTCAGTCTCCTCATCATGTTCATTATGTTTTAGCACTCACCTAACGCTTTCAGCAATTTGTCAAGAATCATGTACTTTCCTAAACTTTGTGCAGCAAATTGTGTCTCTTTGTAGGGTTTTATATGTTCTTTTGGCGCATAGTAAATTTTCTAACTGTGATTGCATAATGTCTCTAACCTTCGTATAATACTCCTCCTTTTGTTCTCTTTCTTGTGTATAACGTTTTTGTACACACCAAATGCATATAACAATTTGTCTTGAAAAAATGTTATTTTCTTACGTTTTAGCAGCAAAATGTTATATCTTCGTACAGTTGAACAAAAAAGTTTCTAAATTTGTATATTACGTTTTCAGTATTCACCTAATGAATATAGCAATTGTCAAGTATCTTGTTCCTTACAAATGTAAGAGCAGTAAAATGTGGAGTTCTTAGAAAGAAATATACAGTGCACTCTCGGTTATCTGGGTTAATCACCGGGAGGGATCGCACGGACAATACAAAAACACGGATAATCCGGAAACTCCTTTTTATTAAAGAAAAAATCAACATCAGTACAAAAATATAAAAATTACTTTCATTTGCATGCTGTATAACATCAAACAAGGAATTTTCCTTTTAACATTTACTGCTTAAAAAAATCTGTAATGCGTCTTTGCTTCTACTCTTTGTTCTCCTGTCGTATATCGACACACATTTTACGAACCGCAGTAATGTCACCGTAATCAAATCCTCTTTGTCTCTTAAAATCTAACAAAGTTTCCAGAGATTTTAGAGCAGCAGAATGAGAAATTGTATTTCCCTCATTTAGTACATCTTTTGCATCAGGACTAGCTGATTCTCCATTATCAAGTTTTTGAAGGATTTCTAATTTTTGTTTAACATTTAAAACGTTTCGTTTTCGTTTCACACCACTCATTTTCACCAGTAAAAAATTTCACGCTACTAACTGGCGATAAATAAGACGCAAAAACTAAAGGAACACGTGCGAAAGTGAAAGAGGATGAAGAAGTTAAAGAATGACGTGTCAGGGAGAAGAGTGTACGTACGAGAATGAGTTAGGAGGAAGTGGATGATTCATTTATTGGAAAATTAGGGGTTGAACCGTGGAGGAAGAAAGAAAAAATCTATTCTTTAGCCTCCGCCGTCACGGCTCACTAGTTTCACGGAAGGAATCTCTCGATCGAACACCAACATCGATTTTACATGCATGATAAACGGGAAAATGTTTATCTTTAATTTTTTTGTGAGTCCGGAATGAGCACGGATAATCCGCAAACCGAATAATCCGAGGAAGGATGACTGAGAGTATACTGTATTTACTTTCTGCACATAGATATTCTTTTTACTGTGACTGAATAGTACATAAGCTCTGTTAAATAGCACACTCCTCTTTTTAAGTTCTGTTTCTATGCATTAGTATCTGTCAAATGCACATAGCAACTTATCAAGCAGCAAAATGTGGCATAAATGTAGAAGTTGTATATTTAAGTTTTCTTAAGATGTACATTTTATATTACCCCTCACCTAGGGTTCATAGCAAAATGTCAAGCAGCATGTACTTTTCTAGTGCTTGAGCAGCAAAATGTTATATCCTCGTACGGTTATGTATCTACTTTTCGCGCATAATAAATCTTCTAACTTGAATGTATTGTATCTCTAACCTCTGTAAAATTGTATACTCCTCATTTAAGTTCTCTTTCCATATTCATAACGCTTATAGTCTTCACAATATCAACATAGCATTTTGTCAAACACCAAGTTCTTATCTAATGTTTGAGCAGCAAAACGTAGTTTCTTTGTAAAGTTGTATATTTAAGTTCACCTAATATGTATTCTACGTTCTAGTATTCACTTAAAGCACATAGCACCAAGTCAAGAATCAAGTACTTTTCTAATGTTTGAGCAGCTAAATGTTGTATTAAGTATCTATCAAATGCACATAGCAACTTATCAAGCAATAAAATGTGACATAAATGTAAAAGTTGTATATTTCAGTTTTCTTAAGATGCACATTTTGTATTGCCACTCGCCTAGGATTCGTAGCAAAATGTCAAGCATCATGTACTTTTCTAGTGCTTGAGCAGCAAAATGTAGAATCTTCGTAAAATTGTATTTAAAGTTCCCTTAAAATGTATTTGACATTTCTGGTACACAGTTATTTCATAAAGCTACTGCTATATTTACTTTTCAAATGTTTGAACAGCAAAATGCGGTACCTTCTAGAAGACATATTTTGGCAATAGGCGCATAGTTCATTTTCTAAATTAAATGCATAGTATCTCTTAACTTTGTTAAATTGCATTCTCCTTATCTAATTTTCTTTCTTTGTATATAAAATATTTTCTATTCACCAAATGCGTATATTAACTTGACAAGTATCATGTCTTTCAACTTGAGCAGCAAATTGTAGAATCGTTGTTGAAATTTTATTTTTCTAGTTCTTGCATTTGTAATTATCAAAAGCATTTTAACTGTATATAAGTGTTAATCAAAATTCTAAAGTGTTTCCGTTAAAATCTCAAAAGAGTAGCCATCCCGTGTAAAATATTGTGCAAACTGTAAAACACAAAAACAGTCCTAAACTGTTTGTAAAGGACTGTAACTCTGCAAAATTTTCTAAGTATTCAATAAAGTTGTGGGGGGGGGATGCTCTTCGGTATGGGGTGCTCACGGACCCCCGTGGGGTGTCGGTTTGTTTGTTCCATGACCATCCAACTGGTTCAGTTGCTGCCATGGCATCAGGCACAGGGGTATGGAGCAGCGTTATGTCTAGTTACAAGCCCTGGCCATATTTTTACAAATTAAAAAATATAATTGAATAAATTTTTTTGGTTCAGAGTTGAAATAAAATCATTATAGTAAATGTTTAAGCACCTTTGAATCAATAGCGCCCCTGGGGTACAGCTCAATTAGCCCACTGGATATGACAGCCCTAGAGCCGGCTCCAGGGCGACCGTGTAGAGGCACATCACAGAAGGCGTTGTAATGAAAGCTCTAAACCCTCGATGCGAACTTAAACAACATTTACAAGAACTGTCTTTTAAAAAATGGCAAAATCTTTGGGATAATGGAAACACTGGACGTTATGTTCATAAAGTGCTCAAAACAGTTAATCTAAAACCAGTCTTTTGGACACATGAAGAAATTCTGTTTGTCACAGGACACGGTCCATTCCCTTCATTCCTTAACCGTTTCCATTTATCGGATAGTGATTCTTGTCCCTGCAGAGAAGTCGGCGATCTCGTCCACTATGCGACAACTTGCCCATTGACTCTCTCTTGGCATATTAGGAAACCTTCTACTTCACTGGAAAGTCTGTCGTACCAAAGAGTCCTGGAGTATCCGAATTCAAGAAACAGAATAATAAACATGATTAAATTCATAATAGACAATGAAAACATAATGCGACTGGAATAAGTACTCATCTGCCTTTGTACAATAACTCCAGCTTATCCTGCACTAAGTCCTTCCTTTCTCATAAATCTTTAATAGTAATCTTCCTATTCCTTGTATTCCGCAATTAACACACAATGGCTCCCCATCTCTAATACGTTACTCAAAACCTTGTGCATTGATGTAAGCTTCCTCATGTTGTTCGTCATTATCTACATTCATCATCTTTCTTTCATTCACACCGTGTTATTCAAGATATTGTATATATTCATTTATTTTGTTGTCAATTCTATGTGTTAACGCCAGCTCTGTAATTTGTTCATTTGTCTTTCTTCTCTTGCTGTAATTTTTTTTTGCAACTCAATAAAGTCCACCTACATCTATACCAAACCGGACAGGAGCCACATGAGCTCTAGAGACGGTTGTGTGGTGTTAAAGTGTTAATCATAAATTTAAAAATTCGCGCACGTTATATGGCTGCCGATTGGAACACAATAGAAATCTTTTACTATAATTAAATCATTTACTACGATTAAATCTCAATTATTATAGTTAATAAGTATAGTTAAATCTTTTAGCATATGTACCAATATACGATATCCACAGGGGTGCGCCACAATAATTTCGCACAGGGCGCCGAATACTCTGGACAGCTCTGCCTACTATCGAAGACGCTGCCAATGTGCCAAATCTAGTAAACTTGCTCTGTAGAGCGCTTTGAAAGACTTTTGGAACATTCTTTATGAAATTTACAGAAAGTATGCCAACCTAAAAACATTATTATATTCAAATGAATCCATCAGCTATGGCAAGACAGAACACGAGCACTGCTTGATGCTGAGGAAAAGCGTGTCTCCTTGTCTGACATAACGCCGCCTGCACCCCCGGTTCCTAGAACCAAAGTTATTTTACCGGTTTGGATGGGTGCGAGGTGGATTAAGCAGCCAAACCCCCCACGGGGCCCCGCACTAGAAAACCTTACCCCGACAACTTTATTGGAAAAACAACAAGAGTTACAAAATGTTATACAATAAAGAAATGTTGAACATTGAAATGTTGTTACAATAAATAAATAATAGTTGAAGTACATAGTCAGTAACAGATGCAGGCCCGGACTGACAGCTGAACAATCATATTTTATATAACATTCGTTAACATTTTAGTTAACGAATTAGTAAAATATTTACAATACATTCGTGATTTTCAATCCGTAGGAAAATTTTGTATAAATATTTCAAATAAAGAATGCGCCATTATGTACAAATTTTTATTTATTTTACATTAGATTAGGATTCAGTATTCAAAATTTAAAAAAAAATGTTATGTATTTACTTTATTTGTAGATGGCACGGCCAGATTTCCCATAGGGCTATCCTAGGCCATGGCATAAGAAGCAGCCATCCGGGGTGCATATACAGATGAAACAACAACCGAATGTGTTCGGTATTATTTTGAAAAGGCCATATAAGAGGATGTTTTTTTTTAATTTACATTCGTTACATTAAATATATTGAGAGATAGATTTTTTTAATCTTCTGTAGACCCTTGCACTTCTTTGCATTGAAACAGATTTAATAAGGTCCACTTCAGTGACCCTTCAAGCCTATTCACGAACATTAGTGCGCACAAAGAAGTTCTAAAGTTATTTCAGACGATATCATGAAATCCGATGGAATATTTTTATTAGTGTTAATGCTATTTTTTAATAATGTAATCTAAAATAATAACAAAAATTAATGTGTGTTCGAAGATTATAAAGATTGCGTAAAGTGTTTATATGTTTCAAAAAAATTTAACTATCGTATATTAGATTGAAAATTATATATTAACTTTTTTGAGAGGAGTAAGCAGAATATGCTTCGGCCTAAGGCGAATTCGACTCTCTCCCCAAAATAAATTCGTAAGCAGCAGGTGTTTGCCATTGACTGATAAGGCTGATATTCCGAATTGAGTTAAAACGTGTATTAAGAAGGCACAGTTTTTTCTCGAGTTAGCATTATTTGATAACTAATACTGATTTTCTCTACGTATTATTATGCTGGTACTCAAGGAAGTTTCAAATATTAAGTTGTAGATGATAAAACATGTGGCGGGAAAAAAATTGTTATAGATCATAGTTGACTATTAGAACATGGGAACATCAAATAAACTGGAACATGACTCTTTAAGAAAAAAAAACACACACTTTATTTTAGAACTTTTTTTGGCTATTAGAACATTGAAATTTATTTTCTAATTTTAATATGAACTATTTATTAAGAAATGAAAAAGTCGCAAGATCAGAGAATTCGAATTCAGAACAAATTTTCAATATCTGACAAATATTCAAATAATCTGGACTGTACCGGTTAATCCAGTCCATTTGGTTTTTGAAACGTGTATAAAAGTTTAGGAAATAAAAAAAAAATACTTTTCTTTTATTTTACATTATTTAATTACTTTTTTTAAATTAAATTCTTCTAAGCTTTACTAACGTGAGCAATTTAGTAATAAGCAAAATTTAAGACAATCCAGAATATTTAATTCAAATCCGGAACAAAACGTCAGAATTCAGAATATTAGACACGATTTTGGCACTTTAACTTATTAGAAAAAAGATGATATTTATCCAAAAGGGAATCCAGTTCATAGACATTTTGATCGAGAGGTCAAATTTTCCACGTCACCATACTTCAAGTTCAAGGATTGATTTGCTTAAAATTATCGGGCAAGATCCATAGTAGCAGACATACGTCAGGAGCTTTTTTTCCCCCTTTTCAACAGGACATCGCCAACGATACCGCTACCGATGTCAAAGTAGCGCTTGGCGACAATACCATCAATATTTTGACGCCACAAACTTGGCGAGAACTAGTGACGCACTAACAGTGAAACGTTCAATGGTTTCGCAGTGAAACCACACATTGAATATTTTTTTATGTAGCAATTATTCAGCATTTTTCCTTAACTTAACGACTATTTAAACTCTTACTTCTTCTCTGTTCACTGATAACAACAGCAAGAGCCCAAAATCAAACAGAAATAATGAAGTCGAATGTAGAAATCATTTTAAAATCCTCCAATTTCACTAGTCTTAAAAACATTATTTATTTTGAATAATAAACATATGGACTTATTCAAGTCCTTCTCTATTATGAATTACAACTTTCAATTATTTAGATAAATAAAAAGAAGCTCTGAAAAAGTTAAGTAAAATCTTTGGTTTCACGGTGAAACCAAACCCCTGTTAGGCCGAGTAGAAAACGGAAGTTCTCTCGCTTTATTTTGAAATAGGAGTTCTTTTATTGAAATTTGGTTTCATGATTCAGGCTTCCTCTTGGTCACAGGTGTTTTTCTGTTTGCATTTTTTTTGGGGTTCAGCTGAAAAACAGATTTATATTCAGCTGTTCTTTGAGAAGTTAGAAAATATCACTCTATTTTCTTTTAATTTTTGTTGCTCCGTGTTTTATTTTTTCATGCAAATTCAGTTCTAAAATTTAAAAATAACCTGCAAGACTTATTTCTCCAACATCTAGTCGAACCTGTAAAATTAAAATTCAGAACAAATACAGTTTCAAATCAGGAAAGACTGAAACATGTTGGCCACATTCCACAAAAATTCATGTTGGCTTGTGCATGATTGCAAAAGGCAATGAAAATAAATCAGGCTTTGAAAAATTTCATGGGGATTAGAAATGATTTCCTAAATTACTTTTACAATAAGAGAATTAATTCTTAAGTATATATTTTTTTCTTAAATTTTTTTAATTCTGTGCAATTTGTAAAATTGCATAGAATATCCATTGAATTCTGCAATGGATACTGATATATATATATATAACATAAATATGTGTATGTGCTCATAATGTGTATTTGTCTTTATTTATTCTTTGATTATAAATGTAGATAGATAATTTATATGTTCTATGCATTTTGTATTTATGAATATCACACAGATAGAAAGGTAATATATAATCAATTTTATATGTCAAAATTTATATGAAAATAATATACCAAATAAGATAAAAAAAAATAATCAAATGATATTAATTATTAACTGCCTATTATTTGAAATTCTTAATTAATCGTGTTAAAATAAAGAGGTTTTAGGATTCTAAATTATCAGTCTTCATTCTGTGCAATTTTTTGTATTGGTTTATTTAAGGAAAGATAGACCATTGCTGTTCATTGGTTTCACTGCGAAATCACAAATATCTGGGAAATAAAAAAATGATTTTTATGCTTTTCGTCTAATACTCATTTTTAAAATTATTTTAGTAATTTTCAAAACAAAAAATGTAGTGAGCTTGAAAGGGATAATCCATTTAAAACCAAAGGATATACTGACGAGATTGTATATTATTCTTTTTTCTTTAGAAGAAATTAAAATTCAAGTATATAAACTCTTTCATATTCAGGTTTTTCCTAATGTTCATAAAACTATAGGGAAGCTTGATATTTTATAAAAAATATAATGCATAATACTTGAAAAAGTAAGTAAATACATTTTACATGCATTTTGAAACACTCCAACTCTGCATATCACTCTTAGTCCTAAAAGAATTAAACAGATGACAACTAAACATTAAAAATTTAATTTATTTGCAAATAACTTAGCCAAACAAAAGTACTAGCCTAAACAGTATTTAAACAATATTATTACTATGCACCAGTTTCATGACTTTCCACATTAAGATAATATATTTAAATCCGTCAAAAATCTGAAAACTAATGGAATCACTTCAAAAAAATAAAAAAAAAGAACGCTTTTCTTGCATATATAAATTAGTCATATTTTGCCATTTCTAAATAACTTTCATTTTGAAAGCTTTGACATTACATTAAATGACATTCTGAATTTAGTCACACCTGTTTTTGATGAACTCGCGTTGTATGCACATAGGAACACCAGACACTACTTTACCTCACTCTACGCCGTGAGCAAAAATCATCACGAACCCTGGAGACAAGATCATATCATCATTCATATGATGATTATCAATTGCCAGAACAACAACAGCTTGTGTCCCAGGAATTCTTTTACAAACATAGTCTTCATAGTTTTTTTTACAAACTCTATTTGCCCTCAATCCTGAAGGCCATCGACTTTCATGAGCATTTTCCATTAGTTGAACACTTAAATGTGAAGGGCAACCACTCTCAGTTAGAGCTATCCTCACCATTGCTTGGAGTACAGAGTCTGGATTGGATATCATGGCTCCCCAATGTTTAACTGTAGCTCTCCGCAAAGAATCGCGACACGATTTTGCTTCTGTTTCCTCCGCACGAGACCTTAGCACACCCACATCTCTGTGTATTTCTTTTAATTCAAGCTGCATAGCATCCATTCTTCTCAGCTTTGTTTCAACTATCCTGTGTATTTCGCTGTGAAGACCATTTTGATCCTCGAATTCATTTGTAGGAACGAGAGGTCCACATTCTTGTTCACACGGTACAGATCTCTTAGGATTATGCTCACATCCTTGTTGATGGATTTCTAAGTGCTCTAATTTGACTACTGCTGCGCAGCCCGAACTTGCATTATCACACATAATTAGCAGACGAGATAGCAGATTTCGTAATACGCGAGCAGCTGGTTTGAGCTCATTTGGAGTAATAACCTTTCTATCTATTGGGCAAGAAACTTTTCCGGAAAGCCACTCATTGATGCACGCTTTACAAAATGCATGTTCACATATCGGGGCTTGCAAAGGTCTTCTAACACACCAGAACATATAGGACAGATGAACTCTTCATCAACTTCTCCTTTGAAGCGAGCGACATCGTATCCCATCTTACTGCAAAAAATTGACACTTAGCAATGTTTTCAAGGAAAGACACTAGAGTATTTAATCCAGTGCGTTAAATAAATATTGAATAAGATTGTCGATAAGTAAAAATAATCCTGAGAATGACAATTTCAGAAGGAAACGGAATAAAGCAAATCGTTGCCACCAGGAGGATGAGAAATAAAATAATAAGAAATCAAAAGTCTGGATTTTGATTTTTATCCAATCGCAAGAAAGTTATTTAATTACTCACATTAATCGCTCAAATCCATTCTTTTTTCACGAAAGAATCTTGTTCTTGCATGACTCATAATAAGAGAAGATTGAAATCCTTTCGTAATGTGCACGCGCAAAATATATCTCAATGCTTCTTTTCTGAAATTCCTATAAACTAGTTGTCAAGTACTTGTGCGTGCAATTTTAACTGTAACCTGTTATAAATGTAAATTAAATGATAATTTTTTTCTCCGGTTTCACTTCTTGTAGTAATATACGTCTTGGATGGAACGAAAATGACTGGTTATTTTTATATTTGAATCAAGTAAATTCTACCAAGCTAACAAATGACGTAAAACATTATCAGAATAGAAATCACCTTAAAAGTTTTAAAATTTATTTATTCATATCAATGATTTTGATACATCATAGGCTGTAATTGTAAACTCAAGAAAATAATTTACATGTGCTTGTGGGGATACAAAATGACGAAGCAATAATTTCCATTCAACTTTTTATTCCAAGTGACTTACTTTTATAAAAACATTTCATTTTACATTTTTATTTTCAACAAAATTTTTAATTGCCATACTCAGAAAAGCAAATTTAAAGAAAGACAAAAAGAATAATATAAAATCGTCTGCCATTGATATTAAATTAAATTTAAACAAAAATTATAATATTTGTAGAGATGGCTTAATAAAATCGTCTGCCAGAAGAAAAAGCAAAAGAGGAAAAATAAATGAATTAAAAATGAAATATGTATAAAATGGTTATAAAAAGTAAAATACTGTGCATCTACATGCTCTATGTTATAGCTATGTTTTTGTGTGCAGAGTTGGACAGCGAATATGACTTTTTGTTAATAATAATAGTTGCCAAACTTGAATACTATTCCCAAGCAACTGTCTTTTTGTTCCGAGTAATAGTTGGAAATTCTACCGGATTACGTACTACTTCAGGCTGTTTTTAAACTAATAAAATACTAATATAATCTACTCATACACTGTGTTAAAATGATCCTGACTCCATTTTTATAATTTCAAACTTCAATGCTTAAACTTAAAATTAAACTTAATATTCGTTGCAAACACTCCGTATAATAACACAGCTATAACCGGGAGCATATGACAAAAATTCAGGAAATGATTATTACTGACTATAA
The DNA here is from genome assembly GCA_013235015.1 of Araneus ventricosus. Lineage (NCBI taxonomy): Eukaryota > Metazoa > Arthropoda > Arachnida > Araneae > Araneidae > Araneus > Araneus ventricosus. The sequence continues at coordinate 9,956 of BGPR01026721.1, read as the reverse complement.
ATAGGCAAAGTAGGAAACTGCCTAGGGGACTCACAACTTCGGGGGGGGGGTTGAGATTTCAAGATCTTTAGTGGTATTTTCAGGGTAATTTAATTTTTATACTTTCATTTAATTTACAAGTTCTGTGCACTTGAACTCCTTCAAATTAAAATTAAGCATCCTTTAAATTTTAGAATATTAATCTAAAAACATTCGTAATTAATTACCTTCAGCAAGTTTTGGATTATGTTGTTTTATGAATTTAAGAAAATACATTTCTTTATAATTTAAAAATGTCTGATCTGTAATTAAATAGTATTTAGAATTTGTTAAAAAAAGTATTGTAACTTTTTTATATCTTGTTTAAATTTAAATTTTAATTCCAGTTCTTTTTATATTTGAGATACTGTAACCAACTCTCTTTAAAGTGGCCCGCAATTAAATTTCAGGTAGATTCCTTATAGGAACTCTACCTATTGCAATGGTTCTCATGACATGACTTCCGGAAAATTTCTGTAGATCTTATATATATATATATATATATATATATATATATATATATATATATATAATTATTTGCCCATGTTATCTTGTGAACACGATTACTGGAGTAATTTTGATTTGATTTTAACTGGCGTGTTTGTTAGGATAGTAAAAATCTCGGCTGAGTTCGTAGATGGGCTATCCAGCTCAAAAGGGGTGGAAATGGTGGGGAGTTGAAATTTTCACTTCCCAATAATTCCTTTAAAATTAAAAATAGAAAGAAAATTCAAACTAGGAGAATTGTCGCTTTATCATAACGAACAATTTTTGTATTTAAAGTTTTTCGACTGCTTCAATTGCTTAGAAGTCGTGAACTGATAAGTGATTTTCTCCCTCCCCCCTAACTTAAAGTACCATTCAACCTATACATGTTACCATTTGTTGGAAAGCTGTCGTCATTTGCGGTCTCTTCCACCCTTTTTCATTGTTGCATCTCTAATTCTTATGAAAATAGAGGGCGAAATGTTCTTTTCCTTATATCTCCGGACTAAAGGAATCTACCTTTGCCTTCCGGCTTGCCGGCGAATCGGCAAAATTTGCTACTGAAAACTGCTTGTCTATATATTTAAAATAATTGACAAAACCTGAGAACCAGTCCCCCAGCCCAACCACTGGACCGATTTCGATCTTTTTTAATTTCATATGGAATATTATGGCGTCTCGATATGTCATCAGTGGTCACCTGTCCACTACCACCCTCCATTTTTGAGAGAAATCTAGAAAACACTACTTCACTGAACTTTCTCTATGGGGAAAAAGAATGAGACAGTCCACCCAAACCCAACCACTGGACCGATTTCGTGATTTTTATTTCATATGAAAGCTTGTGGCCCCTAGATACGCTGTCAATGTTTGCAGGCCACCAAGGGCGGATCCAGAGGGGGCTCATCCCCCCTTCGCGTCTTAAAACACAGACTGCCCAGAATTATATGTATTGAATTTTTTCAAAAAACTTTTCTTATCTAGACTTTTCAGAAAAGAAATTGTAATATAGTAACAAGTCAGACACAAGTGCGTATTTACAAAGCTTCCCCCCCCCCCCTCTCCTTCAAAGAATGGCGGACAATTGATGTATTTTAATTAATTTATTTTTTCGTCGTTCTTTCAGCTGGGTGGCTTGTGATAATTCAAGGGGCAAGAGCTTTGTTGCAGGACTTTCGGGGCACTCACCGATTGCTTCTGTATGCAAATACTGCATACTAATACAGCATTAATACGTAACTATGCGGCAATCGTTTTCAAACAACGATTGCTGAAGCATTTTTCAGTGGGGAAAGGTGAAATAAACCACCGAAGATAAACTAAATCTAATTCTGAGGGTGCTAGGAACGACACTGACACTCGTAAAAACTACACAGTTGCATTTAAAAGTAACATTTAATAAAAAACATCTCTAAATAACTATAGCCGTCAAATCGACCTGAAAACGAACTACATTCCTTCAAGCCTACTCAAACAATACAAAACCGACGCTCCCAACCACAGTTCGAGATTAATTCTCATACGGTGGAAAGCGCCCTCTTGTGATGAGGCAGACCAAAGGATTAAACTCGAATAAATATTTTCCACAAAAGGAAACTTACTCTTAACAAAATAACTTGATATATTTAAGATATTTAATTACAAAAATGAAAATACAGAAGAAGTAAACAATAGTGATAACAATATACCTTTTGCGTGCAATGCAGCAGCATCCAGTGATTGCATTAACAAAGTTCTAATATGAATAACTCCGATGGATAGTAGAACTTTAAAAAAGTTGGCCATTCGAGTTCTCTTCCATTTCTTTCCATTTTATTTGTTTTATCTTAATGTGTTTTAATTTTTATTGAGCACGATTTTCGTTGTTTGATTGTATCTTAATTGGTTAGTTGATTTTAGACAATATTGTTAATGCAATCACTGGATGCTGCTGCATTGCCCGCAAAAGGTATATTGTTATCACTATTGTTTACTTTTTCTGCTTCTTCTGTATTTTCTTTTTTGTAATTAAATATCGCTTTTGTATTTTATTGGAAGTTGCTGCATTTTTGCGCCATTATGTTTAATGCAAAGTTTAATTTTTAATATCTCTTGTTAAATTATATCAATTGTACTTTATATATTTAAAATTTGATTCTTCGAATATAGTTATATTGGATTGTATAAAAGTTGGGAATATGTTAAATAAGCATGCGAATATCCAAGATTAAAAGATACCGTAAAATATGGGTTACTTTGCCTTTCTGGAGGTAACTTTGCACCAGTATAAAATTTTCGTTGAATAGTGAAATAGAGACCGACTGATTAGGGATATGAGATTGAGATTTTTTTTTCGCGTTTCTCGGCAACATCGACTAGTTTTTTTTAAATCTTTAAACGTATATAATAATCATTAAAGAGGTTACAGATGGAACAAAACATTGAGCCAGTTTTTCACCGAAAACTTTAGTGCAGAAAAATCTGTCTCTCGTGAAGAAAATATTTCTGAAGACAAGTACATTTAAATGTGAAAGATAATAAATCTAACTTTCATTTTGTTGCTTTGAATGTCAATTAGTAAAGTGACCAACTTCTTTTCAATCGGAAGGAGGACACAAATAAATTAAAGATAAAAAATATTGTAAATTAAAGAAAGATTCTATTCAGTGCAATAATAATACACAATACACTATAATACACTATAAATGCATAATAAAAGCATTTGTAACAATTTATGTGTTCACTTTTCGAGGGAGGATAGAACTTGCAAAAGGAGGTCTGTCCTCCGTAAAGAAGGGTGGTTGGTCATTATATAATTATATTTTTTAGTTGAGTTGAAATCAATTTTTTTCTGACGTGGGTTTACTTTGCACCATGGAAATTTGAGGTACAAAGCAACCCCAGATGATTTTTAAATTTATTTTATGTTAAAGAATAAAAAGAGCAACGCTTGCTCTGGCTTCAGGTATGTCTATTCTATCCTATTAAAATTTAAAGGTAAACAAACATATGTATCTATGTCCTTCTGTCTTCTCACACGAACCACTGAATCCTGAAACTATCCGTAAGTACCAAAAGATGGAAAATAATCCAAGGAATCCATTTCGACTATTTAAATTCCGAAATTGTAATTAGTTAAAAAGATATTAATTAAAAACGTCAAAATGAATTAATTCACGTGCTGCCATCTATTGGCAGCATGATGAATTCGTTCACGGCGGATCCTTTTCCCCCCTATTATTAGTTTTCACATTCGGTGTTGCATTTTTTTATTTATTTAACGGAAGTTGGTATTTCTTTTTGAACGAGCTTCTGTGTTTGGAAAAGTAAGTGACAATATTTGTTGATTGTAGAGAAAAACGGAGGCGGGGCATATGAAAATATATAGATCCCAAGGTCTCACGTGACCTCATTTCTCTCCGCCGGGGAATATCCTATTATTCGTGATAGCCCGTGCAACGCCGGGCCACACAGCTAGTGTAACCATACGTCCCGTTTTGAACGGGACAGTCTCTTTTTTTGGTAGCCTGTCCTGTTGTCCCCAAGCACAGTTTCGGGACGCCCAAATGTCCCGTTTTCAGAAAGAGGGCAACCCACGATAACAATTTCAAACAAGAAGGCGCCAAAAATAAAAAAATAAAAAATCCGACGGTAATGTCTAGTAGCCCGGCGATGACGGAACATCCTCTACATGTGTCGCACATACGTAAGTTGGTCAGAAATCTCCTATCTCGCACTTAGTTCTAACTTCATTACGCCGCATGAAGTGACAGAATGAAACACTGGGAATATTTAAACCGAAAGTCGTTGGGTGGAACTATTCAAACGCTTTAACACCAATAATTTAAATCGTACGAACTTTCGTATAATTATTGAATATATTCAATTTGCCCGGCACTAATAAACCCGTAGAAAGGGCTTTATTCTTATGAATAAGTTGTGGACGAGCTAGAAAACACAGTTGCAGGTCGCAGTTTGTAAAGCAACTTTAATTACCAAAGTAAATTTCAAGAAATCCTACCAAGAATTTCATTCTTTTTTTAAATCAACACCAAATATAATGAGGAAAAAATGTCTTCTTCAGAAAAATTCAAGATCACATGAATTATTTATTTTCACGTGTTTATTCCTGTTCCTTTCAACAATAAACAAAAACTGAAGAAATATGTGTTTTCTTGAATTCTCATAATATTACCTAAAAATTAAAAAATGTCCCGTTTTGAGGGGAAAAATAAATGGTCACTTTAGGTTTGCCCAGGGTATATAAAAGGAAGTTAGGAATTGTAATTAGATGGATTTTTCTTCAGAGACCCTAGAAGCTTGCTTTAATACCATTTCATAAAGTTAATGTACTTTTAAAGAAGCAGAAACTTTTTTTGGTTCCCTAAGCGAACAGTTTTTTTTTTTTTTTTACAAAAGAAAGAAAATGTCCTATAAGGAAACCTGATAATCCCCTGGTTTCTCCAATGAGAAGGAAAAGACCGTTGTAATTTGTATAGACCAATCCCCAATTCGTTGCCTTCATTTAAAAAAGTTTTCAAAAATTAAATTGTGTATAAAATTTACAATTTGTAACACTATTTTTTTATCGGCGAATAACAAGAATTCATAAGAAGAGCTGTTGCTATCTCACATTAGAAGAATTCTGGATGAAGATTAATTTTATTATTTTTTGATTCATATTTATTTCAACGCTTTTTCTTAATTAAAAATTTACTATGTAATTAATTGTCCAAAACATCCGTAAAAATCTTTCGTATACTGCAAGATTTATGAACATAATTTGAAGTACCTATGCAACAAATATTAATAACTTAGGGAGAAAATTAGCTACCGGCGGTTTTTAAAAATCGTCTGGTTCAATTGATATTCTCCTTTTAATTATATAACGTTTCGGAAGATAAAAGAATTTTGGGTATTGTAATTTTCTATACAAAAGTAATTTTTAACACCAAAAATATTAGACATGAAAATATTTTAATTCCGAGTAAAGCCGGGCATAACAGCTAGTATTAATATAAATAAGTCATTGTGGCTATGTGTGATATTCCACATATCCTGCTAAGCCACTGGACGGATTTTAACCAAACTTTTCAAATTTATTATTTAAGGCAAGAGAAAGAATACTGTCAACTTCTCAAAGTGCAAAAGTTAATTTAACATTTAGTTAGTTAGAAATTAACAGCAATTTTGCCGTGTTTCCGCAATAAACTTCGTACTTCGGAAAAATTATCCCACAAGAAATATTTTTATACCGCCTTAAAATCCGAAATTTTACCTTTTTGATGATACCAGTTTCAATTTCGCGCAATTTTTCCTTCAATTTTTATTAATTTTTCAAAATATAATAAATAATAATTGAATAGAGCAGATGGTTTTGAAATAAAGAAATTTATAGATACACTGTTGCTAGGAAACGGCGAGACTTTCAACTCTACCTTTATCTTCACCGAACACATTATCATCAGAACACAATAGAATTCTGAAAGAACACTAAAAGACACGCTTAAAAGCAGCTGATTAACAATTTATATCGGGAATAATTATTGATTTGGTTTATTTTGAATTTTTTAAAAAATTAACTATTCAAGTAATTATGGAGAATATTAGCTTTCGATGTTTTTAAAAATCATTTGGTTCAACTAATAATCTCATTTTAATTAAAAAATGTTTCAGACTATAAAATTATTTCTGTGCATAATAATATTTTATTTTATTATTAATCTGTAGCTTTGTTTCAACTAAATATATACGCTTAAAAATGTTTAATGAACGTCTTTCTTCTGAAGGCTTAGTCACACATCACGTATACTGACGCGTGATAGGTAAAAGAAAGCAAAAAAAGTGTTTGCGCTTGATTAAAAGATCTCTCCTTGGCATTAAAAAAAAAGGAACGACTCGCAGTTTTCGTCGCATCGCGTGGAACGTGGCGCCAAATGCTGTTGACAAGTAGCAAATGTGTCCATCGTGTAGTTTTTAACCCGTCAGTAAATGAAATGAGTGAAACTGACTCACCAGAGTCAAAGATTATTTTACTTGGCGGCGGTGCTCGAAAAACACATTACACTCAACAATTCCAATTCATTTTCCCGAGCTCGATTCCTCTGCCAAATGGGCGCCAAACAGCTCTACAAAGTGGATATTATGACAGGCATGTTCTCCCGAATTTACGGTCCGTTTCACTTTTGAAGGTGTGTTGGGATTGCAAAAAAAAGAAACCCAGTTGGATCGTTCAGAAAGGACGGGGCAAAAAAAACCGAAAGGAAAATGATATCAGAACTTAAAGGAATGTTTGACTTCGTATCAACAAATATTTAGTGGAGTTTGAGACTCATTCGGAAAAGCGTTTGCGGTTTTTTGTTTTGTTTTTTTAATACTCCTTTCTTTCCTCTAAATACTTGAGTGATGACATTTTAAATGTCCAAGGTTGTTGGAAGCGACGTATTCAGTTTCAAAACTCAGAACTGCTAACTTGGAATAGGTGAATCTAAAAATCGCTGTTTTCTAAGCGTTGTGTGTGGTCCTACGTCAGCAAAGTAGGTCTTTCAAAATTCTGCTTTCGTCACAAAAAATATATATTTGCTGCTTCATTGCAGGGATTTTTAAACTTTTTTCTGCTGTAAAAATGTTCCACGATCCATCGATGTAAGAAAACACTTTTTCACGCTCCAGAATGTGCACAAATAGGTAAATAAAATAGACTTCTAAAATATTAATTAGCTGTAAAAATGACATTTTTTAATTAATCAAATGCATAAAATTAGGACGATTTTTTGAATTATTTTTGCTTACTAACCTTAAGGAATTTGAAGCAGGAGCCGTTAAAAGTTACCAAATGGGCTTGAAATCAGGACTCGTACTCTGATTATTGCATTTTCTCAATTGTAATTCTAGCTTTAGTTATTGCTGAATTCAGAGCAAGTGTGTTAGGCCAATTTTCCATTGATCCACAAATCTTTTTATAGAGGAATTTCATTATTTTTTATTTAGCAAAAATTTTTAAATTATTTAAAATGTTTTTCAAAAATACGATTGATTAATTGAATTTCTTAATTTTAACCATGGAAGTTAGTAATGCAAAACCACGCTGTAGTGAAAAGAAATGTCACAAAATGTTAACCCTTTCAAGGACGGGGGTTTCCTTTCGAAACAACGTTTTTAACAGCTTTTTTTCTTAGCCAAGCAGTAGGCTTTTGATGATATATTAGAAAAAATGCAGTTTTAATATCTAATGAGCACAAGCTCTAATTTTTCTTATGGATTTATACACGCATTAACACCGTTTTAACGAGGAACTACAAATTTATTTGCAATTACTTTTTCCAGAATAAATTTAGCTACATAATATTTCAAAGTTTTTTAAAGTCATTTATTAAACTGTAAACACGCTGGCACAATTTTACTTTTCTCATTTCTATGCTTAAAATAAAGAGTTACTTTTAAATTAATTTGATATAGTGAGAAGTTTGCAGTTTTAAGTTGTTATGAAATAAATTAAAGAGCAAATAATAATAAAAAAAAACTTGAAACAATATTAAGTATAATTTCAACTAATCGATAGCTGTTATTTTCAGACTGAGTGAACTGGACTGAATAGTTTTAACATAAGTGGGAAAAAAATGTGGAAAAGTAACAATGTGGAGTTTAATATGTGACGTCACAATCATATAATAAATGTAACTGACACCTCATCTAATGTCCTTTGCACCTCATTTTCCACTATGCTGTGGCGTCATATCCTTTTCCCTCCTGCAACATGTGTAATGGATTTAAAAAAAAATTAAATGGAGAGAGAGAGAAAAATCTCTATGCACATTTTTGATGGTTTCTAATTTCTCTATTTGTAAAATATAAATGACACAGTTAAGAAACTATAACCATAAGTAGCAGTGGCGTAGTGACCGGGGGAGGCAAGGGGAATATTGATGCTTAGGGGGCGCCATTTTAAAAACAAAATATGATGAAGGAGCTTAAAAATAATACCATGCCCCTGGGTGCCATTTACGTTTGTTAAGCAACTTATGACGACTGAAAAAACTCACATTTTTCGTGCGCCACTTACTCTGGCTACATCACTGGCCATGGTGGCACTTACTCTGGGTGCGCCATTGGTCTTGGTGGCACTTACTGTGGCTACGCCACTGACCATGGTGGTACTCGCTTTGGCTACACCATTAAAAATGGTGACACGTGCTCTGGCTACGCCACTGCCATGGTGGCACGTACTCTGGCTACGGCCACTGGCCATTGTGGTACTTACTCTGGCTACGCCGTTGGCCATGGTGGCACGTACTTTGGCTACGCCACTGGCCATTGTGGTACTTACTCTGGCTACGCTACTGCCATGGTGGCACGTACTCTGGCTACGCCACTGGCCATTGTGGTACTTACTCTGACTACGCCACTGGCCATGGTGATACTTATTCTGGCCACGCCACTGTTCATGATGGCACTTATTCTGGCTACGTCAGTGGTCCTGGTGGAAAAATTGTTAATGCATTTATGTCACTTGTACAAAACTAACTATTATCAAGCTATCAGGAGAAATTTATTCTACTATACGTGTCGTGTAGCTGAAAAACTGGCCATCTCCAAAAAAGGAAATTTTGGGGGAAAGTCGAATTTATGTCACATTTAGCCAATATGAGATTCAAAAAATATTTGACTCGCCGAGCTTTCCATCAATATGCTTCAGTATGCAAATTATGGTGGCGAGGTATTAAGAGGGACAAATGGACCTAAAATCTTTGAAAAAAATGTATTTTTGAGAGATGGAGATATCCAGTTTTGCAGCTGCATGACACATATTTAGACTTCAAAATAATGTGATAATGAGATACTTATCTCCGAATGCAGTGATGAGACGACTCGCTATCTAATATTCAGCATTTGATTATTATGTTGCTGACACGGAGGTATTGTATGCAGTATATTTTTACATTTTACACTGAACTATAACATCAAACACTCATAATTACATTAATACAATGTGGGCCTCTCACTTCATACCCTCGTCTCACTCTTCGTGAGTCTGTCTCAAAAGAAACCAGACCACTTGAGACCATCACTTAAAAACTTCAACTTTGCCCTGGAAAGTCTAGGGGACTGCTACCAAGAGAAAACTTGGTGGAAGCGTTCTGGCAGACTGATGCGCAACATATTCGGCTAGACCGAACGGAGCCTCTCGTCTGTCTGAGATACCCAACCTTCCCGGGGTCCTAAATGTTAAAGTGTGGATCTCTCCCCTTTGGGTGTAGAAGAGGTCCCGTGGTGGAGGTCTTTTGGCTTTCTTTGGCCACAGCACTGACCTAATGGGGTATCTCGAACAGAGAATGATGACGCTGGGCCTGTGACGTTATAGAGGATGCCCAAGGGTCAAGTGAGGGGTCTCGGCCCCGATGATGATGCTATGGTCTGCAAGAGTGACCGTGGTGGAGTCGGTTGGAGATTTTCACGAAACCGCTTTACCGATC